>JAHDVE020000854.1:0-20153 GCA_022606495.2 Halesus radiatus
AAAAGAGGTTTATATGTATTTTGTAAAGAATTTTGTAAGAAAGAAAAACAAATTAATTAAGGAAAACCTTCAAATATAATCTTAGCTATAAAGTAGTATTTTAAAAACTCTTTCATGCGTTCATAATTTTCAAATGATAAACTAAATTATTTAGTATTTTAAGCTTA
This sequence comes from Halesus radiatus, assembly GCA_022606495.2. Classification (NCBI taxonomy): domain Eukaryota; kingdom Metazoa; phylum Arthropoda; class Insecta; order Trichoptera; family Limnephilidae; genus Halesus; species Halesus radiatus. The sequence continues at coordinate 168 of JAHDVE020000854.1, forward strand.
CATTTTTTACAACGTACTTAACCATTTCATTTTAATTCTTTTAGAGGGAATTTCTAGGAAGAGGTTCCGTTTATCCATTGAATATTTTTTGGTTTTCATAATGTAAACCGATTCGCAGTAAAGATTAATTGAAATAGTGATTTCACTGAGAGCTTCGCCTTAAAGATGCTGTACTTGAAAGTCAATAGGGGTCCGAGTAAATAATCCCCTACAAGGTTTCCTCGTCCTGACGAAACCCTGAAGTGTTTGCAGCCTTAGAGTCTCAGTAGGAAAGCCACGAGGATCTTCACCAAACTCAAATAGGTAGATACCCGCGTTCTTAATTTGAACCCCTCCGGTCTGACATTTAAAAGTAGGTAGAAATTAAGGGTGCTACAATGGTTTTTTTTTACATGAATACCGCACAAGAGTCTCAACTGCTCCCAACCATCTGGAGCCAGTGAGACTATGGCATCCCCAATTGGGGAATGTTGTGAGGCTGAAGGTATTGGGGAGGGGAAGGAGAAGAAGAAGAGGAAGGTGGGGAAATACCTGGCTATTCAGATCTGGTCACCAAACACGGCTAAAAGACATTTCAAGCAACGTTTCAATTCTGAATGGTGGTCTTTCACCAGGGCCATACTGAGAGTATCTTCCACTCTATAACCTGCGTAAATATACTGTATATTATTTTTAAATTAATTAAGTGTGAAACAGCACAATTTAATTAAATAAAATTTACTTGCGGACGCCGGGATTTGAACCCGCGACCTTCGGATTCGTAGTCGAGAGCCTTACCCCTCGACCATGGGGGCCGTCGTTTAAAGGGGTTTAAATGGTAACACAAAGATGGCTCATAGGATTTTTTTAAAAATACGCAATGTCCAACTGCATATGTTTTACTTTAACCGAACAGTGTTCATAAATCAGTTCTACCTTCCGAAGGAGATGATTTTACATCACACTCTAAGATAACTCTTTGCAAATAAACTAATTACATGGAAAGGCGATTTTTTTTGTATTTCCAACATTTTATGTATCGAATTAAACATGTATTAGATGTTAGACAAATAAATAATTAAAAATTAAAAATTCACGATCATGATTAAAAATAAAATAAAAAACGTGAAAAACAAAATAATTGTGATGTTTCCTTGTTTCTTTAAAACGAACTGTCAAATGCTAATATGGGAAAACATTTAAATTTGAAGAACACATTTCAAAGACCAAGTCAGTAGCTTGGTGTTGCCATAGTAATGAAATTTTGTAGTTCCAAAATAATAAATATTTATAAATAAATGCCAAGCGGTGGGTTCAATTTATGATTTTTATTTGAGGCTGCAATAAAACAGATTACAAGTTTTGATCTACGGAGAATAGCTTGACACATTTGGTCGTAAACAATTTACTAAAGGTACTTTTTGTACTTAGCGAATAAAATATTTTTAATATGTTATTAACTATTTGCTAAGCCCTCTTCGGGCTGCATTCACTAGTTTCGTCGTCGGCTCATAAAGATACGTAATTTAATCTTATCAATATTACTCAATAATATATATATATATATATATCTTTTTAAGTACTCAATTTTAAACATATTTTTTTCCTCGTACCACCAACCAGTACCTTTCGAACACATATACATAATAGTCTACTCTATAATATTTGTTTTTCTCATCTCTTCATAAGTACGTTCATAGGTTTTTTCGGTACTATTCTTCACATCTCTTTATACTTAATTATTACACTTTTTTTCTAAATATATTATATTACCATACTATATCAATATTAGCTTTTTTCTCTACTATTTTTTGTATAATGCCTCTTAATATGAACTAAACTTGTCAATTTGACTGTCCTAAAACGGGATTTGTTCCTAGTTGGCAGCTAAAGCTTTCTTACATTTTATTGTTATTTATTTATTTAATGTGTGTTTATTTATTTATTTAATGTGTGTGTTTCAAATAAATAAATAAATAATAGGTACCTATGATACCGGAGAATGGATACAGGTGGGTATGTAAAATATAATTTGCTATTTGATTGAGTCCTGAAAGTTACTTTATTTGAACATTGACGTCAAATCGAGCTCAATTCCAGATTCAAAGCGACCGCGACCTCTCGACAATTTTCAGGAATCATCCCTCACTTTGCTGCATCTCTTGAGGGAGCTAACCTGGCTAGTGGCTACAGAAGTGCTTGCTCATTCAGGGTTGTCTTAGAATCAAGTTGTAATTTGGATTTGGATATTATTTATGTTCAGAATTCCTGAAACTGTTAGTTTAGTGACTAACGTAATTACTAAATGGAATTATACGGTGATCAGTGATGTGATTGCTCCATGACCAAGGGTTGGCTGCAATTTTTTCGACTGTAATTAATTGAACAATGCTGTTTTTATTATTATCTTCAACTGATAGTAGTGATTGTTGTAGATCATACTATTAAATTGCCAGGGTTCTCTCAGAGCCGTTGTGCGTATATGATCCATAAATGGGGCCTGAATGATTCCGAATTTCGCGAATCTGGATATATTCAAACAACAGAACACATCGTAGAAGAATGTCCCCTTCACCAGTTTCCCTGTGACACATATGTGCTGCATCAAGTGACTCCTGATGCCGTCGACTGGCTGAACAACCTCAGCATCCCACTATGATCTTCACTAACTCTCTCCATTATACGAAGAAGTAGGCTGATAGTTGTGGCTAGGTTGACAAAAATAAGAGCAAAATATTCTCTGGGCACATTATAATGCAATTTGTCTTTCGTTTGTATTGAACTCGTGCATTACTTCATCATAATGTTCCCAAGCCCTGTTCTTAAGGCAGGAAAAGCTTTTTAACCTTTATGGAATGCACGCCACTGCTAATGATGCTTTACTTGGAATATTGTAAATTTTCATTGTTTTTTTTTTTTTTTTTTATATGAATACCTCACAAGAGTCCCAACTGCTCCCAACCGTCTGGAGCCAGTGAGACTATGACATTACCAATTGGGGAATGTTGTGAGGCTGAAGGTATTGGGGAGGGGAAGGAGAAGGGGAAGAGGAAGGTGGGGAAATACCTGGCTATTCAGATCTGGTCACCAAACACGGCTAAAAGCCATTTCAAGCAACGTTTCAATTCTGAATGGTGGTCTTTCACCAGGGCGATACTGGGAGTATCTTCCACTCTGGAACGTGCGCAAATATACTACATATTATTTTTAAATGAATTAATTGTGAAACAACACAAATTAATTAAATAAAAATTACTTGCGCACGCCGGGATTTGAACCCGCGACCTTCGGATTCGTAGTCGAGAGCCTTACCCCTCGACCATGGAGGCCGTTGTGGTGTTTTTGGTAAATAATACCGTGATCTAATACAGGATTTCACTCCTTTCAGAGGATTACTTTGGGTTTTTTGTAGTTATATTCTCTTTCTCACTGTTATTTATCGCAAGAATTTATTGGGGGATAATCATGTCCGCCTAGGCTGATGTAGATCTTTTCAGATTGTGTAATAATAAGTCCTTTACCATAAGAATGTTTGTGTCATCGTGGAGAGTGGTAACCCTGATCCACTTCTGCGTATTCAACGCTAGTCGAATGGCTTTGTTTTGCTGGGTTTGTAGTTTGTTAATATGAGTGTGAGCTGCATGTCCCCAAATGGGTGCAGCGTATGTAAAGCCCGGCCTTATGTTCGTTTTGTAGATTAGTAGTTTATTGTCTGATGATAATCGATAATTTTTACCTAGAATGGGGATGAGTGCGGCTATTAACTTTTTGCAGGTTTTTTGCTTTTTCATTCATGTGCTGTTTCCACTTTGATTTAGAGTCTAGAGTTGCTCCAAGATATTTAATTAATTTTTCAAAAGTAAAATGAAATGCGATATTCCGCGCTCTGCACCCCTACCATTATATTTTTCAATGTGTGTTCAAATTTTTACTAAATACCTTCACCTGATGATATTGTGATGTATATGGAAAACAACGGCAATCATTAAAAGGAACATTTAAAAATACCCAACCATTAGAATTAGATAAAGCCTTTACGCATTTTTTATCTTGCTTGTTTTTAAGGGCGCGTTTTATTTTTAAAGCTTGTATTTTAATGCTTGTTTTGTTTTTTTATGCTGTAATAATATTGTCTTTCCCGGAATGAGCAAGAAAAATACTTTACGGGAATGTAATAAATATATTTCTCGGCACGTAAAATCGCAGTGATGGAAAAATTACGAGACAGTGAAAAATTAATATATCATAACAAATCATAAAAAATAAAAATTCGCGATTAAAATAAAAGGTCAAAAGATTTCCCCGACACCACGTAGTTCCTCAGTGTTACTTTTATTTTTAAAGAAAGACAAATGTTTTCGGGTTACTAAATAAAACCTGACAATATTTGAAAATCTCCGCGGAAGATGTTGCTTGTGTCATGATGTAGGACTTCGACAGGAAAGAAATTGAGTTCACGACATCTGGGTGGGACCCAGGCGCGGTACAAACTCAGACAATGTATTGTAATAAATACAGTATCTAGTAGAAAAAATTAGTACCTGTGTACTTATTTCTTTTTTTTTTTAAATGCATTTACAATATTTATTAACTATTAACCCTCTGATGCATTTTACATGATTTTGCACTATACAGGAAGAAAAAAAAGGTTTTTAAGTAGTACGTTCCATAAGAGAGATTAAAAATACGACAAATATAATAATCAAAATGTGTTTTTTTAATGAATTTGGTAAGGAACTTTATAGACGGTTATTTATTCAGTTGACCACAGCTATCAGTGGAAGATCATAGTAAAATTGCCATTTTGAAAGACTCAATGCACAATTTATAGCCCAACTCGAAAAAGTACACATTGACTTTGATCATAGAGCAATGCACGCCACTGGTTGTGCTTTAGAAACTTAACAAAAAAATAATTTACGAAATAAAATAGTAGTAATAGTAATCTATATATTCCTTACGAGGAAATTATTTCTTTCGAAACATGTTGATATGAATATATTAATAAAGTGGTGAATACAAAGTAATTTTTAATTCATTTATTAATAATGACGCCACCAATTTTTTGAAGAAATTTCAAAATAATATCGCCCTGTAAATCACCTTCGTTTCCTTATTGTTTTGACTTTCACAACGCCTCCCCTCCCCTCCAAATCACCACTCCCACTACCCTCACCTAATAATGTCTAATTATTTCTGTACTTGTTTAATTTAAGGGTAACGGCTGCGCGGCCTGTTTCATATATAACTTAATTTTGGATTTGAGGCCAAAATACCCATCCAAATTGATTATTTTTTTAATTAAAGGTTTAGGAAATGTCTAGTACGGATGAGAAGTATTTATTTTATTTTGTTTTAAATAATGAAGTTATTTTTAAGAACGCCAGTGATTGACACGGATGTGTCAAAACCGGTAGAACAGTAATGAAATTAAGTAAATGTATATAGTGGATAATACTATTCATTACAAACAAATTGTTAGAATGCGGCTCGTCTGAAGTTTAACATAATAACTCAGTAGTTAAAGAAGTCGTGAAAAAGTCTTTTTACCGTGTGTTTTTCTAATGCATTTAACAGTTCTTTATAATTTCGGATACGGAAAATATGTAGCTCCCCGATCCACCCCTGCAAGCTATCCGACTTTACGCGAAACAAACACTTGAACGTTTCCAAGAAAGTGTTTGGTTGGTTTTCTCGAGGGTGTACTTTTAAGTCTGCTTTGGAATCCTTATAAACCCAAAAAGGGACACGAAGTATCGACTTCCGAAAAGTAAGCGCGAATAGGGTGATTATGCTGGGTTTAAAAGAATATTGGCAATGGGTTTACAATATTTTAATCAAACATTTCAAAAACAAAAAACCGTAGAGACCATACTTTCACAACACAAGAGCTAATCAGGGGCGCTATTCTCGTTCTTTTTAAGGAAGATTCCTTACAATGATATAATAACACACATATGAAACTTATTTCCACTTTTATTTTATTGTTTCAAGAAATATTTTCAGATCGGTAACAAGCACGAAATTACGGTTTAGCATGATATAGCGGGTGGGGAGACGCTGATTTATTCTACATGGGTTTCTTTTATACTTACAAGTCGTCAAAATGACAAGCAAGAAAACCAATGTAATAGATTAAATCCCTCCTAGTCTCTCCCCACCCCTCCTCCCCCACATGATGTGTATATAAACCGTAGTTTAAGATTAACTTTTACCAGTCTGAAGATGGCTTTAACAAGCTGAAACCGGTCACGGAGAAATAAAATAAAAGTGGAAATAAGTTTCATATGTGTTTTTATATCATTATAATGGAATTCCACCATGTGTTATCATGTTATCAGTTTCAAAAATAGAAATATTAAGATTCCTTACGTTTTTCCTTAGGGTTAAAGACTTCTTGATTAACTGCGAAATTCCGGTGAGATATAGTAAAAAGATCCTAAATAGATTGTCAAGAGATTATTTGAAAACACAAATTGATGAATTATCTTCAAGTGACATAAGATTTTGAACCAAAACTTTTAAAAACAATTACATTTTGTTATAATTCATTTTAATACCTTTTTATTTTATTTTTAAATACCATAAGTAAGCATTTCAACGAAGAATCACGTTTTATAAAAAGGTACTACCTCATTAGATAGTAGTTATCCTTTTTTGTCTCTAGTTCTGAAAGTGACATTTGAAATTGCGCTTGACGTGAATTTTCAAAGGTGTCAACATCTATATGATGTTTACTGGCTAATTATGTTTAAAGTAAATAATAACGTAATTGGTAAAATACTTAATATTGAGTTTTCCTCTTGTTAAAACATCGCAAATATTGACATTTTTGACGAATGTCGCTCGCTGAATTCAACTGACAGCTGTCATCCGAGAGAACCGGAACCGCAGTTAAGTAAGAAAGCTTTAACCCCAAGGAAAAGGTTAAGGAATATTCCTTAAAAAGAACGGGAATAGCGCCCCAGGATGACATTATGAACACTCTCTTTTGGACAAAGGAACTTTAAATACCTCGCCACTGAGCTATATAATTTGCTTATATTGGCAATCAGCAATAAAGAAAACGGATAATCCAAATAATTTAAATAACAATTAAAAACCTGACTTAAAGAAGAGGAATTAAACCTCATTTTGAAGAAAAAAAACGTCAAGTAATGACAACTTTATCGAGATTTTGCGGTGATCCAGTATGATTTTATTTCTTTAAAAATTAAATTTAAATTGTCTCTATTTTTAATTTGTTTTATTTTCTTATTATTTGTCTACACTTGTAATTATTTTTAGTGGGTAAATTGTTTATCCTGAAGAGGGGAGCTTTGGTCCTGAAACTTGTACTGCAGTGGTTAGTAAAACACAGTATCTTCTTCCCTGAGACTCTCAAGAAAGATACTGTGTTTTTACCTACATCGGCAGTGTACTCGTAGATATTTACATGTTAAATACATTGATTTTGAACAAAGTAATTCTTATTGATTTAACAATATGATTTTAACTATTAACGAAATATTTGATTTTAAAGCATTCGAAATCAATTTAGATACGAATTAGATAGGTGTGAAAAATTTCCCCACCGCTAAGGGTTCTTATTAAGACTGTACTCATCTCGGTTGGTTAAGATCCTTGGGACTTTCCTACTGAGACTCTAAAGCTGCAGTCACTTCGGGGCTTCGTCAGGGCGAGGAGACCTTGTAGGGGATTATTTACTCGGACCTCTATTGACTTTAAAGCGAATCCATCTTTAAGAGGTCTTTAAAGGTCAGTTACTTGAACTAGATAATGTGACTTAAAAAATATGATACAAAATTGAAAACAGCACAATTCATTTTTTTATTATTTTTTATTATATATTGTTTGAAATATAAAAAAAAGGAAACATTTATTCAATTTATCAGTTAAAAGCTTATGAACCTCATTGTAATATTTGATAACTGAATAAGTTAATATCAACAAATATCAATGGAAATATGAAATAGACGAATAAATATGAAATACAAGAAAGGTAATGGGCGCAACTTTGCAGTTACACCAAAAGATGGCAGCCATGACATTGGGAAATAATTGATGATAATATTAGTAATTCTCAAAGAGAAGTATGAGATCGATAAAAATGACCGAATGTAACTAGGTATCGATATCTCAATTGCCCCGGTAAGACCATAGATCTTAATTCAAATCCCAGCCCGCGACCGTTATTTTTTTCTTCGTGTGTTTCATATTTTAATTGAGAATTGTCTATATTATTTTCTACAATGATTAAATAAATTTGCTTACATATATAACAAAATAGGCTGGTTGATGTAAATACGTCATACTTTTGTCTGTCAGGTGGTAGCGGAAAACGAGTCAACGGATGCTGTAAAAGATAAGATGTATTAAGAGACGAAGATTGATCATTCGTTTTTATCCGCAGACAGCACAGAAGATTTTTTTACAATTACATTTCAAGGTTCGATTTGAAACAAAGCATCGACAATATTGAGGCAGAGATAAAAAAAATATTTATTCGATTGCAAAAATACTTTGAATCTTAGATCTCGTAATAATTTAAGAAGGTTTATCAGATCGATTTAGAACGTATAATGATTGAATTTCGCACTATAAACTTCAATCTCTTACAGTCAGACGTATACTTTCTGATGTATTCCTTTTGTTCAAAATTATACATAAATCAATTGATACACCAAACATTTTATCACAAATTAACATTAATACACCAACAAGAAAATCAACAAGGAGGATAAAAGACACTTTTTTTTATATTACAGCCTATCACACAAATAAGGGATATTTCTCTCATTTACCGCGTATATTAAGAAATTACAAGTGCTCTAATAATGAAGTAGACATTTTTAATGACACAATTAATCAATTTTAAAAAAAAATTACAATTAATATCAAACTGATAATGTGATGATGCCCTTTATTAAGTACCAGAACAGAGTACCATCAGCACAGGTGAAAATACGGAGTTAGTTTATACACCTACTTTATAAAATGTTTTCGACCTTAATAATTATACATTTTTAATAATTGAAAATAATATTAACAACTCTGAAAATGAAACACGAACATAGACCATGAGGTCCTGGGTTCGAGTCCCAGTTGCTACCGCTATCTTTTTCTTAGCTTTGTCTTTTCGGTTATATGTTTCATTTTGAGAATAATTAATATGTTTAAATTAATTGAAAATTACTTTGTATTCACCACTTTATTATTATATTCACACCAACACGTTTCGAAAGCGAAGCTTTCTTTATCAGGAATATACAGAATACTAAAAAATAATAATAACTATAGACAAATGATAAACATAGAACACAATAATGAAAGAATAGACAAATTATAAACATAAACAAAAATTGATTAAAGCAAGTAATAACGAATCGAAAATGTTAATAAAAAATTATTATAAACATTGAATAATAAATTTAATTTAATCATTGAATAAGATAATATTAACATAACCTAAATGAAACATGAAAAGGAAAAAAAAACATAAAACAAATAAAATATCAGTCGCATCTGGGAATCGAGCCCAGGACCTCTGTCGTACCGGGACAACCGCTTTACCCACTAAGCTAATGAGACCAGTTCAATTTATGTCATCTTCATCGATATGATATGACGTAATTTTTAATTCATTTATTAACAATGACGCCACAAAGTTATTACCAACCTTTAAAAAAAATTAAAATATTTTCAACGATTAAAAATATATTACAAAGAGCTTAACCACGTTATTCCAAAATTGAAAATGATTATATCGCCATTGTGACGACCTCACCTTAACATAATGGGTTCAAAGGGAATTCGTTAGCATTTAGCCAAAGGCAGGTGTCCTTATATATATAATTAAATCGCAAACGGTACAATTGTTACATTGAATTTGGCCCTTAACTGTCCGTCAACGTCTCTTGAAATAGATTTGTTAAACTGAACCGTTGAAATCTCAAATCTAGATATATTGCCAAGGAAAATCACTGTCAATGGATACAAAAAATCCTCATTGGAGGAGAATACGTTAAAATATTTATCGATTAAATTGTACCAAATGAAAAACAAAGCAGAATAATTATAAAACGGAATATTTAATAAAAGTGAAGAAAAATAACTTGCAAACCACAAATCTTACCTAACGTAACCTTGCCTAACTTAGCCCACTCTCTGACGGTCCGGTAAGAACGAACATTTCAGTCGTTACTGCAGACACTGCATAGAAAAGTCAACTTTGCTATAATAAGGTAACGGTTTGCAACGCGGTCCATTGTGGGACATTTTTGCGCAGTGTCTCCAGTGGCTAGTGAAAAGTTCGTTCCTTACCGGACCGTCAGAGGGTGGGCTTAGCCTAACCCCTTGGCGTGCAATGCTGTACGACCGTAGTCTGTGTGTAGTTTTTCTAGAATTGTGCATTGAATATTTGAAAACAGTCGTTTTATTTTCATTTTCCGCTGATTATATGGCCAACTGAAAAAAATTATCATATAAGTTATTATCTATTTCTTAGAAATAGTTTTTCCACTTATGGAAACTCATTAAAAGGGAAACTACAAGTCGTAGGAAAATGAATGTATATTTTTATAAAAGTAGACAAACGGGATTAATTTTTTTATGATGTCGTCTAAATATCCACCATCGCGCCGCTGACATTCCTTGAATCTGGCACCAAGATTAAAAAAAAGACACAGCGCGCCGGATACCGGCAATCTCTTAAAAAATATTTATCTTAAGTTGGGATATTGTGGCTAGTTTATTAATATAAACCCGATTTTTGAGATGTATCAAAAAAAATAGGGTGTGTCCAGTCTGGGCTGCGGAGCTGCCATGAAATGTCACCTTTTATCGAAACCAGTTTTTCGGGGAACATTTCTTTTATCATCAATATTAGGTTCTGAAATGATAATGTGTTTGGTTCCTACCATTAATTGCCATTTATCCAGTCTTAACCTTCCCAAACCAAGCACAGCGTTTTGAAACATGGAACACAGTGATCTGACAGTAATTGTTTGGACTGCACTTTTGTTGAGAGAAGAAAAAACTACTTTTGAGAAGCATGTTCGGTCTCTACATTATTCGGTAAGTGTTTGGTTATCCTAGATCTCCTTAAACCTTAAAACTATCCCTTAATACAATCAACTGAAGCCATATTGATTATTGGCGTTGTTATTTATAGTCCACAACAGTTTTACAAGCAAAACCCATAATTTCGTATGGGTAATTTTATTTTGTAAAATTTGTTTAACAACCGGTATGGTCACATTGGATGTATGGCAGGTTGCCTCATCTTGCTGCATTCAAGTCCTGGTGTTGTACCCAGGTAATTGTTGGTAGGAGATATTCTTTACGCATCTTGACATATTCTGCAGAATTAATATTGACATACAGATATTTTGCCGCGTGAGTCTTCGAAGAATTATGGTCCGATTATACCAATTGATTATATAGTCACCCAAACCATCACTTTAGGAGAATGAAGAGCCATTGGGTATTTCATTTTAGGGTTTTTCTTGCTCCTAAACCTACAGTTTTGTTGATTAGCATTGCCGTTCAACTAAAAATAGGCCTCGTCCGAAAACAATATGTTGTTGAAACTGGGGAACCTTTCAAACATTGTGTCAACAAATATTTTCCTTAAAATCAAATCATCTGGTTTTAATTCCTGCACCAATTAGATTTTATAAGAGTGTAAATGTAAATCTTATTTCAATATTTGACAAAGTTGATCGAGTATCGTCAAAGCAGTAGAACACTTCCGCGTCGATAAGCCCGGAGCTTCTCGTACAGACTCGTTAATTTGCGCGACACTTTCATCGCTCCTCCCGTTCCGTGGTCGTTTTATTGTTTCTTATTTGGATTAAACCGATTGTCTCGAATTTGTTGATCTATGTTGTAATTAAATTGACATTGGGACACTGCTTTACACTGTGTACTCGATAATGAACACGAAACAGGCGATGACAAATCACGTAGTAATCGATATTTATATAAAACTGTTTTACACAGAACGTGCGATGTTCACCCGTAAAGCGATTTATGGCGAATAAATTTCCAAGAACCGAGCTCCTGCATGCCGCTTACCAAGCTCCGGTTCCCTCACTGGAGCAATTTAAAAAGTGTATAACATTTTGACCCATCTTATAGTTCGTTGTTTTTCTTAGAGTAGGCACAGCTCAGCTTTTATGAACTGCAGTCCAATGTAAAAAAAGCTATATTTAAAAAATATATATGGCTAGGGAGGTTTCGTAATATAATTTTGCCTCATCGGTAATGGGTTTTGTTAAAATTACACATAATTGGAAGTTTTGAGTATGTATTTACACACTAAGGCTTTTAACGTCACAATTAAAGTAGAATTGTAGACTTATTTTAAATAGACTGAGAGAGAGAGAGAGAGAGAGAGAGAGAGAGTACTATCGAAGAAATAAATTAAAATCACACGATTTTTTATGCAGTGAGGCCGATCCCTTTGTAAAACTTTTTTCTTCATATTTTATTTGTTGTGAAATGTACATTTATTTTCTTCCTTTCTTTTTTTTTCTTTTTTTTTTTTAATATGAATACCGCACTAGAGTCCCAACTGCTCCCAACCGTCTGGAGCCAGTGAGACTTTCATTCCCAATTAGGGAATGTTGTGAGGCTGAAGGTATTGGGGAGGGGAAGGAGAAGGGGAAGAGGAAGGTGGGAATATACCTGGCTATTCAGATCTGGTCACCAAACACGGCTAAAAGCCATTTAAAGCAACGTTTCAATTCTGAATGGTGGTCTTTCACCAGGGCGATACTGAGAGTATCTTCCACTCTGGAACGTGCGCAAATATACTATATATTATTTTTAAATGAATTAATTGTGAAACAACACAAATTAATTAAATAAAAATTACTTGCGCACGCCGGGATTTGAACCCGCGACCTTCGGATTCGTAGTCGAGAGCCTTACCCCTCGACTTGTTGCACAACCCCTGCGTACAGCCCTGAATAAAAGTATACAAAGTTATAAGGTATCCCACCCTCACCTAACCTAACCTATCTTAGCGATCTAACCTAACCTAACGTAAAATAGCCTAACCTTACTTATTTTTTTATTATATTCGGGGCTCTTGTGCGGAATCCACATAAAAAACCTGAGTACTGAACAAGTAAGCGATTAATTAAGCGGGTACTAGGATATTCAATTAAACTTCCATCATCATCGAAAAACTTGAATGTTTTACAGAAATATCGTAAAGTGATCATACTTGGACCAAAACAATCTTAACATTCCGTCAGTATTCCTAATTGCAAAAGTTGAGAGCTTTGTCGTTAATCCACTCGGGAATAGCTGACTAATTAAGATTTGACAAACTTTTCTCAGATTTGTTCAACACCTCAAAATGATAGCTATTTCGTTTTCTTAGCAATTTTTAATCTGCATTCGTAGTATGATTAAAATTTGTGTCGACTAAAAACATTTTTCATATTCAATTTCCAGTATAACATATTATAGCATAAAACTATATATGCTTTTAGATCAACAAACGCCGATTCTGAAAATATAAGTTTTATTATATATGAATATGCGTAGAATTTATAAATAATTATTTAAAGTGTATAAAAAATCATCTCATCAAAACGCCCTGTACCATTGGAACGACGTCACTTAACCACGTGACTTCGCATCTTAATTCATTCTATGTAAATTCATTATGTGTGAACTTATGACGTTTGTGTGACGTCACGCGGTCACCGCTCATATTCCGGTCGTTTTGATTGCTTTTAAAATATCCAACTGAGAATTAATTTAACTATTAAAACCAGCTTTAAAAAAAAACACTGTCGTTTAAGTTAGAAGGTCAGCATTGATATATTTTTTTAAATGGACTGGATTTCATTATTGCCAATTTTGGTAGATTGCAGAAATTTTCTGGACTTCATTTTTCTTTACCTGTCTATCATATTGTTATACATATATGAAAATTATGGATTTGCTGTTAATTTTCCCAAAAAAAAGTAAATAAATCATCACCAGAGTGATAATCGACGGCCTCCGTGGTTGAGTGGTTGCGATCCTCGGCTATGAATCCGGAGGTCGCGGGTTCAAACCCCGGCGTTCGCAAGTAAATTTCATTTGATTAATTTATGCCATTTTCATGATTTATTATATTAAAAATATATAGTGTATTTGCGGCACGTTCCAGAGTGATAGATACTTTCAGTATCGCCCTGGTGAAAGACCACCGTTCACAATCGAAACGTTGCTTGAAATGGCTTTAGCCGTGTTTGGTGACCAGATCTGAATAGCCAGATAATACCCCCGCCTTTTCTTCCACATCTTCTTTCCGCTTCCACTACCATCAGCTTCACAATATACCCCAATTGAGGATGCCATAGTCCAACTGGCTCCAGACATTTGGGAGTAGTTGCGACTCTTGCGCGGAATTTACATAATTCCCGTAATGCTCAGTCGATCTAGTAGGCTTCCTTGCATTTGAGCAAGTCGGACATTTTGGTTTGGTTGCAACAAGAAATTCCAATATTATGGAGCGATTTTCACAAAAATGCCATATCATAAAAATATTAATCGACCCTTACTTTCATCCAGCCTCTATTATTCATCTGGCAACACTGGGCTGGTAAAAAATATTCAACACGAAATGCACAGGAAACTGGCTACACGGTGGTAAGAAAGGTGGGTTAAACTAAAATTTACGAGATTTCTTGAAAAATTACTACCAGGTTTTGAGGTCTTTACGACATTAGAGCGAATGAACGAAGAGAGGAGTGTTAGCGCCCCTGAGGTGATTTTTCACAAAAGCGGCGCTATAGAAATGGTCCGATTATTATTATTAAGGAGAATAAATGACGCGAATGTGAATGGAAGAAGATGCCGGGGACGCCCGAGGAAGACATGGCACGATCGAGTGAATCAAATACTCGAGTCGGGCCATGTCAGAAGTCGGAATAACAGAAGAGAATGTATGAGGCGTTGTATGAATGTGAATGAAGCAAGAAGTGTATGCCAAGATCGAGTTGTTTGGCGGTCCGTCCTCTTTGCCTACCCCTGCAGAGAAACGGCGTGATGGTTGGTTAATTACGACATTAGAATCGCTTAACAGACTATCCCACTAACATCAGAATGAATAGCCTTGCCTTAACGTACCATTTTCGACGGCTGGAAGCAAAGGTCACGTGACATGCATTGTGACACCAGTCTAGTTAACTGCCATCCACGTCGTTGCGCGTGATTTAAACATCGGTAAGCAAATTATAAAACATTGGTATTGACTTTGTGGGGTCATTATTAATAAATGAATTAAAAATCACTTTGTAATCACCACTTTTTTAATATATACATATCAACAAGTTTCCAAGGCAATGCATTCTTCATCAGGAATATCCAGAATACAATGTAAATTATAGTGTGTTCTGCATATTCCTGTTGAGGAAAGCATCGCTTTCGAAACATGTTGATATGTATATATTAATAAAGTGGTGATTACAAAGTAATTTTTAATTCATAAGTAAACAATAAAACATTTATAAAGAGTCAAACTAAATACTCTTAAAAATATTCGATTTTTGTAAGGTAGCCGAAACTTTTTACTTATTTTATTTACGGCCTCTATGGTCGAGGGGTAAGGCTCTCGACTACGAATCCGAAGGTCGCGGGTTCAAATCCCGGCGTGCGCAAGTAATTTTATTTAATTAATTTGTGTTGTTTCACAATTAATTCATTTAAAAATAATATAGAGTATATTTGCGCACGTTCCAGAGTGGAAGATACTCTCAGTATCGCCCTGGTGAAAGACCACCATTCAGAATTGAAACGTTGCTTGAAATGGCTTTTAGCCGTGTTTGATGACCAGATCTGAATAGCCAGGTATTTCCCCTTTTCGCCACCACCCTCTCCCCTTCTCGTTCTCTTCCCCAATACCTTCAGCCTCACAACATTTCCCAATTGGGAATGCCATAGTCCCACTGGCTCCAGACGGTTGGGAGCAGTTTGAAACTCTTGTGCGGTATTCATATAAAAAAAATCCTTTTAAATGACTGCACGCCTAGCTCGCCCCTCGCCATCTTTATTTTGGTCTCTTCCTTTTTTATATGTATTGGTTGCTCTGTGAACTATCCCAAGAAATGTAGTCTGTACCGATTTGAAAGAAAACTGTCTCCATTTTGCATTCAATCTGTCGACTCATAGGCCCCATACAGACCAATGAAATCGTATATGTGTTAAAGAAAAAAATTCTATATACGAACATGTTTGATTAATCTTCATCAGAAATTAAATAATGATCATTTTACGTTTTTAATATTATAAACTCTGATTAGGCAATTTTGTCTATACGAACATGTATATTAACCGTCCTACTTATATAAACGTAAGCGATACGGCCGCTATATTATCGCCCGATCGCAACAAGCCTTATCCCGTACGCTCAAGTACAAAAATGGCTGTACCCGAAACCCACAAAACATTCGTATACGTCAAGTTTGTGCTTGCGTCATCTCGTTTAGTATTTTGTGGTCAGCCTAAGCTAACGGATGTGTTCGGGTATTTTCATCTCTCCCATACAAGTTACGTCACTAGTAAATGGTACTATACATACTTTACATAAAACCCAATGTTTTTTACCTACTTTTTTAATAATAACCCAAAGGACGGGCGGTTAAGACTAGAACACTTTGTATAATTATGACATATTTGAAAAACCGCCATTATAAATTGTAACGTTTCTTGAAGTAGCTTTAGCCGTGTTAGTGACAAGAGCTGAAAAGCCAGGTAATTTCCAACCTTATTTTTTCCCATTTCCTTTCGATCCCCAATCCCTCCAGTCTAAAAAATAACCCAAATGGGGATGCCGTAGTGTCATTGGTCTCTTGCAGTTAGGACTAGAAGTAGAAGGAAATTTTGTAATACGTAATTGGAAAAGGTCGATAGGAAAACCCAACAAAGCAGAAATATACACGGGGACAACTTTGTGGCTATTTTGTGACATGCGTCGATAGTCGATAAACTGTCTGTAAGTGAAATTAAAAATGTCAACCGTTAACGTAGCATCTTTAAACATTTAAACTGCTCTATTGATTGACGCGTTCTTCTGATTAGAAGTTCTCACTTTTGGAGCATGCAATTGTGCATGAGATTTCCCACGAGTATTTTAATGATAATTATGACATCACGACACAAGCAACATCTTCCTGTTGCTGTTATGGTAGTAGGAGATTTTCAAATATTGTCAGGTTATTCGTAACCCGTGAATGTTTGTATTTCTCCTTATTGCTATTGTATCTGTATGTTTCGAGCCTGTACATATATATTTTTTTATATTTTCACAAACATATTTGCCGTGAAAATTTTGTAAAACCTAATATTATGTAGCAATAATTAACAGTCCCATAATGAGTCGAATTGATAACTCATGGGATTGCAACATCGTTGTATGTCTTATGTAAAATAAATTGAATAACTAGTGATAGTGTCCTAAGTGCATCATATTACTGATATTTAACACTGTGATGGAAAGCATGGTACAAACAATGAAATATATACTTACAATACAAAGAATTTGTTGCATCAAATTACTAGATTCACCGCGAAGGTTAACATTAAATGTTAAAAGTATGTAGTATAACAAAGCAAGTAAATATAATAACAAGCAAATTCAATATATGCATATAAGCATAGGCTTAAGAGTCATAAAAGCCATTATAGATACTGATGATAAAACATGTATTATATAAAATAAAATAGATAAAATTAATTATTATCAGAATTTATTGATATTATGTTTGGTTAGGTAAGGCTTCAGCCCGGAACAACGACGTCCGCTGGAATATCTATTATTTAACTATTTTTGTCTACCCTGTTCTTATTAGGGTTGAAAGCTCCCCAGCGGCAGTAGGGCGATTTTGTATGCAAAAGCTTAATTAGTATGCAGAGGTAGCATCGGCAGTACGTCCCGTACTACAAAAAGTACAAAACCCCCACAAAAGTAGTACCTACTGCAAAAATCTGAAGTTCGCCTTGAAACGCGAAGCCATAGTAAGTACTGCGATATTGTAAAATCCGTATTGCATACTATACATAATATATATACAGTATACGATACAACGGATTTGAAACCCTGACTTCACGTTTTGTGCTGACGAAAACAATAGAAAATAAACATCGAGAAAGAATATGCTAGATGAGGAAATGAGTATAGTATCTTTCCATAAAACATAGAGTTATATAAAATAGAGTAGGTAGACCGTACAGAGTACTCCGTTCCATTTGGTTCTTGGGTGGTATGTGGTGCGAAGAGCAATGCCACATGTAGCAAGCGAACATTGGAGCTCGCTATAGGCGACACGTCGACCAATGAGAAAGAATCTTTTAGAATTCGTATGAACACCGGTCCAAGCCAGCGGCACAGCGTTGCCATCCTGACGGATTTCCCGTCATTTCTAGCGAATTCTAGTGGCCCAAAATGGGAGAATTTCGTGTCTAACGGGCTTTACAAGATATATACTCGTATACAAGATTATCTGACGGAATCGAATAAAATTATTTATTGAGAAAAAACATGTTTTTTCCTGGAATTACTGAATTAATGTGAAGTCTTCAGTTGCATTATTTTATCGCACTGGCAATTTTTTCAGGAAAATATTTATTTAGCCTATTGCAGGTACTTGCAAAGACTCCCCTTACCCCTAACCAAGGGAACTCGGGGTATTTTTTGCTTAATGAACTGTATTTGTGTTTGTACGTAACAAAAATCGGTAAGGTAAATAATTCTCTGGGTTTTTTCGTCGATAGCTGTTGCGCCTTTGGTTTGTGGTTTTAGTGCTCAAAATCAGCGGAATATCTAGCGGAAATCTATGTTAGTTTTGACGGGAATTTGACGGAATTAACATACATTCTGGTTGAAATGTCGTTTCCAAGATGGCAACGCTGCAGCGGCAGCTTATTCATTCCTTCCTGATTGCCGGCGATTTGACATCTTGAATATTGCTCCTATGTTCGCTTCCACATTCATGTACAAATATCATAATTAAATAATGTTTTAATGTTAATATTAATAAAACCTGCAAGCTACAGAAGCAGAATTATATATTGACCCGACATTAACACCTATAAACTGTGACCCCGACGTGATATGAACACGCAACCTTTTGATCTGGAGTCTGTGTGCTTTGTGAACTTAAAATTTTATGCGTGTAACTTTTTCTTGCTTAATTAGCAGTTATTTTAACGGCATAAACACACTGTCCTGCTGAAAGTTACTAAGTACGTCTTCATCAAACTTTTTGGCGTTGTTTTTGCAGTAACACAACACACGGCACAGAGGCATTTCGATATTTTATTTTTAACTAACTAACTAACTAACCATCACGCCGTTTCCCCGCAGGGGTAGGCAGAGAGGATGGACCGCCAAACAACTCGATCTTGGCATACGCTTCTTGCTTCATTCACATTCATACAACGCCTCATACATTCTCTTCTGTTATTCCGACTTCTGACATGGCCCGACTCGAGTATTTGATTCACTTGATCGTGCCATGTCTTCCTCAGGCGTCCCCGGCTTCTTCTTCCATTCACATTCGCATCATATATTCTCCTTACACTCCTTTCTTCGTTCATTCGCTGTACATGCCCAAACCATCTAAGCGTCCCTTTCTTAATCTTGCTCACTTCGCTGACATTAGCCTTGCATTCTTTACGAATCTCAACATTTTTCACTCGATCATACATGGTTTTACCACACATTCGTCTCAGAGATCTCATTTCTACAGCGTTCAGTCTACTTTCATCCTTCCTCTACCAGTTCCATGCCTCACTGCCATACATCAAGGTTGGTATCAGCACTCCATTGTGGACTGCTAGCTTCGCTTCCTTGGACAACTTTTTGTTTGCGCCAACCGCGTTCAGTCGTCCGTTAATGGAGTTTCCTGCATTCACCCTTCTTTCAATATCCCTATCTGTCTTTCCATCTCTCGTAAACATACTTCCCAAACACACAAACTCATTGACCTGCTCCAAGTATTC
>JAHDVE020000855.1:0-84778 GCA_022606495.2 Halesus radiatus
TCATCACATCATCACATCATCACATCATCACATCATCACATCATCACATCATCACATCATCACATCATCACATCATCACATCATCACATCATCACATCATCACATCATCACATCATCACATCATCACATCATCACATCATCACATCATCACATCATCACATCATCATGGTGCTTAGTGTGTTTTCAAAATAAATAAAGACATCTGGATTTTAGAAATCGAAAATAAATGCATCAGTAACCGTATTTTTACACTAACCAAAATGCAATTATCAGGTTATTCACAAATGCCATCGAAATATTTCTGTTTTTAGGTTAATTTTAACGAAGTGATTCTTTGTTTGTACTCGCTATAGTATTAAGTGGGATTTTTTAGCACATGTTCCTTAATAATAATTGTCTTCATTTAATCAAACACAATTTTTACTCCATTATCATCAAAAGATAATAATATTTTATAGACAATGGAACCTTTTAAAATTTGGATGTAAAAGAACATCCCACAAATGCATTAGAACGGTATGGTAACCGAATTAGAAGTTTTTAAAATTTATAAATGTTTCTGACCTGCTTTAAAGGTATTTTTGGTCATTGTAAGGCGAATTTACACTTTTTTTTAAATTGGCTTTTTTTATAATTACGTGGAAAATTCAGAGTCGAGTTCTGACTTGATGAACTCGATCTCAGAAGAGATGAGATGTTGAGTGAGTAGATGACATTTTAAATAAGGCTTAATAGAATAAAGGACATTTATTTACAGAGCGACAACCAAAAAACATGAAATATAGACCACAGAAAGTAACTACAATCGGGAGACAAACACGTGAATTTTAAAAAGGTGAGAAGGATCAGAGAAATGTTTAATTTTCATTGGAATATGCGAGGACATTTCGTTGAAACCACGGTTTTGCATTTTTTTCGCGATTCCCTTAAGCTACTAAAATGAAAGCAAGTAGCTTGTCAGCAGGAGTTTTGTTAAAAAATTACATACAAAGCAATAATAAATAAAAATTTATCATACAAATGCGCAATAAATTAAAATTAAAAATAAAATATTGGTACTTGCATGTTGTGATCAATGTACACAAGTTGACAAAAGATATTTAAAAAATATGAGGAAAAAAAACAGTAGAACAGTTTTGTTTTAGTGATGCAGACTCCAATTACACAATGTTAATAACATTATATTATTGCAATGATTGGGCTAATTATATTATGTATCATTTGTGGCTTTATTTGTGTTTATTGTTCCTATTGTATTATGTATCATTGAGTGAGTTTTTCTCATTTTATATGTTGCGTATCCTTTGTCTGATTTTTTTATAATTTGTGTATATTATCTGAGTTTTTATAAGTAGATTGTTTTCATGTTAGTGTAAACATCTGTAAAAACCCTGTACAAATAAGTAAGTAAATAAATAAATAAATAGATAAAAAAATAAACAAGAATAAATAATAAACAAACGAACAAATAATTTTTTTTTAAAAAGTAATATATATATCAAGATATCAACAAGTATCAATCATGTTGAGACACATTTGTATAATACTAGTAAGTACTACTTCGTGGATATAAGGGATACCTGTCGAATACATATATTACATAGTGAATAAAAAATCTTGGTAAATTAAAAAATATATATATATACTGCACATCCCAGGTTTCGAACCCAAATTCTCTGGGTTCTGACCACAGGAACTTACCGCTTTGCTTCGAAAGCCGTCCAAATCACGTGCCCAGTGACCATTGGATGACCACGTAGCTGGGAGTTGGTAGATGCAGGTCAGCATTGTTTGTACATTGGTTATTTTTTGTAATTCGGCAACTTAACAACTGTGTCTCGTGCCATTAATTATACGCGGACATACCTTTACTATCTATCACTTGTACGTAATGCGGAGGTACAGCGTGACTACAAACTTCTTAAACTCTGATATATTTTTATTGTTTTTATTCACGGTGACGACCCTTTACGAATAAAAAAAAGGTTTTGACTCTCCAACTACGAAGACTTTCACGATTTAGTTTATTCACCAAAATAAAAACAAACAAAAAATTTAATGCATTTGCATCTCGTTCGTAGGTGGAATCTACTGGAACTTTCCAACCTTCCCCTACATCTTCTCCATACCACTTTCTTCAGCCGCAGTGATTTTTCTCGTTGGACAGCTAACTCATGCATTTTTTCTGAAATTATAAATTCACTTGTGCTATCAGAGTTTTTTTGAGCCGCCTCTGCCAATATATAGAGCAGGGGTGGCCACATTTTTTTTTAGAATCGAAATGAGAAGTGTTTAATAAAAAAGAAAAATAAATTACAATGCATAAAATATACCGGAAATATAAATTGAAGAAACAAAAATAAAAAAATACAGTGGTCAGGTACTTTTACAGAAAAAAAAACTACAGAAGGTTTATGCAATATGGTTGGAATAAATATTTTATATGGTCCACAAAATTCACCAAATTAACTTTAAACACTTCAATATCACCGAATAGTGATATAGAATGAAACTCACTTATGCGTTGCAGTAGTTCTTGTTTATGTTTAAATGCAATTGAAACTACCACTTATTAAATTATTTGCGGGTTTATTGTATTTAAAAAAAAAAGGAATCATTTGTGCCATGTAAATATGATTATGTAAGTAAAAATATTAAAAAAAGACAAACGTTACAAAAATGTGTTTTTGGGGTCGATATTATAAATTACGTAGGCAAATTTGTGTTTCAACGTAAATTGGTGGTTTTTAATTTAATTTAAAGTCCACCATAATCCTAATGTTAATTATTTTTTAAATTATTTTTTTATTTTATATTTCATCATATTTTCAGAGGAGACGGGATAAACTTTTTTTAAGATCACCGTTAGCCCCCAAATAATTGTTAATGGTGCCTCTAAAATCGCGAAAAATCAATTCCTTTAATGGCCTATATTTCATAATGTAAAACAAAAGTAAATAAATTACGTCTAATCCGTACTAGATATTTACTATACTTTTTGATGAATATAAATATCACAAGGTTTATGTTGGTATTTTGGCCTGAATCCAAAATTAAGTTTTGCATGAAACAGGCCGCGCAGCCGTTCCTCTTAAGACTCTTCTGCGAACCGACAATTTGACTGGATCATACGTGTTATTTTTAAGATTTATGAGAAAAAAAAAATTGTGACTGAAACAGTTTTACAACAATCAAGTAGAATCTTGTACCTACAAATAAACATTTCATATTTATTTGTCATATTCCTAAGTCTATTATCATGTTCCGTGTGTTGCAACAAAATAAGTTTTGTCATTTTTCTGTGGAGGCATTTTTACCCACCGTGTAGTAAAAAAGGAATGCTTAAGGATTTAAAACCATAAAAATAATTCTCTCGCAAGTTCAGTTGTTACATAACTTGTCGAAAACATTAACTGCGTGCACTTGACTCTTTCAGAACGGGATTTAAAATTACCAATTATAATATTATTTATACCTCACTGACTGAAGTACGAGTACTCAAGTACAAACTTTTGGACTTAAAATAACAAAGCTAAACAAAAGTCAGGGTCATCAGTATGATAAATGATAAAGTAATAACTAATGTTTAAATGTTCGAGAAATCTATTGAGCGGATGGTCACGTGTTGTTGTGTGACTGAGGAATCTTATGCAGAAGTGCGGACATGATTACAAGAAGCCAAATAGGTGTTTATACAGACGATGAGTTTCCTGTGCAAAAGGATCTGAAAATGCATTAGCTATCGTACAAATATAAGCGCTATGGCCAACGTTCATTCTATACGAACGGAATGGATGTTTGTGTACTGAGATATTTAACAATGTTCATTTTTAATCAGTTTTTCGGTCTGGTGCTCACTGTCCAAGTTAATTCTTTCTTTGTAGATTTGAAGCAATGCAGTTTGTTGAAAGATTTCCTTCCAGGACTTTAAATTCACTGAATAATTCTCGAATCGAGTGATCTAATGGTTTCTTTAGATTTATTTTTCTGAGTCTTGTGTAGACTATTTGCAGAAGAGTTTATTGAAATGTTTACCAATTTAGGAGGATGCTCCTGGATGTGATATATGTTTTCTAAAAAAAAAATTATAGGAAATCTTCAAAATGGAAGAGGGCCGGAGCTGTAAATAGATTCATGGGATTTGTAAAGGCTGATGAACTTTAGATACCAGACCACGATCGACGCACCGTACAATATTTTTAATACTTCAAGGGATAGGCAATTATTATGGTTAAGGAACTTGACGAACCGTAGCTAAAAAAGAAAAGTGGCTCTATTTTCTGCAGAGAACCGTCAATCAAATTATTTTAGCTAACCTCTGATAGGTGGTAGCATTAAACCTAGTAAAATAATTAATCTGTATAATTCATGACCCTGTTTCCTTACATGAAGAGGCAGATAATATGTAAAGATTAACTGTAGAGTAGCTTCTTCAAAATGTGACGGAAAGCTTTTTTTGTAATTTTGATGGCTGTCACTCCTTTATCCATCTATTAGCACTAAGCATTTCTTTGCTAACATCGGCCTTGCATTTTTTTCAAAAATCCTCATTCATAATTGTGGTGAACGTATGTCCAAGTGTATGAAAGGGATAACTAGCTATGAAATAGATGGCATGAATCAGAGAAGGATATATATGAGTGAAAGCTTGTCACGAGTATACTTTGTTACTTAGAATAACCCTTGTAACAAAACTAAAATAAATACTGTAGATATCGACATCTCACATTGTCATTTACCTACGAACCATAGAAGACTAAGAGGTCATCACAGTTGGCGCAGCCGAATTGCAAACCGGAGCTGGTCATCAGCAGGCGAAGCAGTATAAATCGCCAAAATCACTATAACTTCGGCACAAGCTACCCGAGCGATTGTTGTTGCAGGGAGGAATTTCAAAACGGAAAGCATTTTGAAGGAAGACCAATGCGCCGGAACAAACACGGAAAAGCGTGCGAATCCGGGAGCCAGGAAGGAAGACTAAGGACCTTAAAATCATTACGGAAATGCAGATGAAGAAGGAAGGCGGGAAGAGTTGGCAGCCAGGAGCAGTCACTCTAGTTTATTGTGTATTAAAAATAAATTTTAGTTATTTGTAATATAAATAAATCGTAACTCTGTTCCCAGAGTGTTATTGTGGCAAATTACACGGGCCGGTAATTCGAACATGACACCCAACAAATAATGATTGCCTCGCGATGCAAGAGACTGCAAAGTCCACAGTACAGGTATAAAGAACAGAGGGCGGGAGACAGGAGACGAGAGGGAGAAATGCAAGAGGTGTTACGGCACGCGACTGCGTTACTGATGAGACTTGGAGGCGTTGGACTCTGGAAGCTCTAAGATTTGCGTAGGTCGGAGATGAGACTTGAAAAGATATCTGAAACTGCTAAAAATATAATGGTAAATGCACTCCTCAATGCTTGATTTTCATAATAGGCGAATGTTTTGTTTATTTCGGACGATCGCGTTCACACGTGAAAACTGAGTTGTTGATGCGTGAAAGCAAATTCTTTCGTATTTCAAGTCAAGGTTCAGGATTTTAAATGAATATGTAATGCATTAGATTTGTACAAACTGCTAACCCTGTACAAATTACAGGTATTCCCCGTTGTTTGGCAGCGACCTTAGATCTGGAGCCATAGAAATAAGAACAAATTACTTAACTTTGTGAAGAAATGGCTTCTCCGTTTGAGTAAAAAAATAATGGATGGATTGCAGTCTTTAGTTCTAAGAGTTGGCTGCAAAAAATTAGCTCTTAACCGGTGAACAGCCGGGACATATGCCAAACGAGTGTCCAATATTTGAACATGAAGAGAATACGGCAAAAATCAACCGAGTCAGTTCTCACAGGTCGTTTGGGTTTCCTTAATCTTTTTATTTATAAAATAATTTAATTAGAATAATTTTGCTTACACCCCTTTTTAAAATATATAAATATCAAAATGTTTTGTTTGAAGCTTTTTTCATTGAGATTATCTCAATGAAAAAATCTTCTTTTTAGTATACCGTTTACTGTATACTAAAAAGAATGACAAGTATAGGACAAATGATAAAATATAAAATAATGATGCAAGAATGGACAAATTACAAACATAAACCAAAATTTAACATTAATAACTATATTGAGAAAATTATTAATATAAATTTTAATAATAATAACTAACATTTCTTCAAAATATTGGTATTCCCTTTGTGGTGTCATTTCTGAATATTCCTTATGAGGAAATCATCGCTTTAGAAACATGTTTATATATATATATTAATAAAGTGGTGATTACAAAGTGATTTTTTAATTAATTTATCAATGATAAGTATTATTATTTTATTTTTTATGCATTTTTATTTTCTTGGCTTTATTTATATTGATAACATAAATAATTTCTTAACTTAATTTCTAAAATAAATTTATTATTTAAAATTTATAATATATATTTTTTATTTTTTACACTTTTAATCAATTACTTTCATCGCTTATTGTTATTTTTTGTTAATGTTTATAATTTTTTCATACTTATAATTATTTTTAGTCTCCTGATGAGTAAAGCTTTGCTTTTGAAACATGTTGATATTTATATATTTAAAAAAAGTGGTGTGAACAAAGAATATTCTTATTCATTTACTAATAATGATGCCACAAAGTGACTACAATTTGTCCGAAGAAATTATTTATTTATTTTTAAGGTGATACTGTTGAATACCCGAAAATTGCCAGATTTTATTGATGGTTTCTAGAATGTCACAATGTTTTTTTGTTAAATGATGAAGAACATCTGCATATCTATGTATACAAGGATATTTTTACTTGTTTTACATGATTACCGAATGTATTCGATTCCTCGAAGATTTGTTTCCCAACGGTTGTTTGGCTGCGAGGGAATGGGGCGACCGCGGCGATCGGCGATGACTCGATTATTACAATATTATGAAGTAATCCGTTATGAAAGTGGAGAAAATTAATATTAAAACACCACCCACTTGCCTCTTGTACGTTGCAAAAAGGAGAGGACTTATCAAATTGTTCAATTTCACGTAACGAACCTATTATGATATTTATTAACGCACGTATCGCTTATTTTATTGTGGAGCTTGTAGGGAGAGAGAAGGAACTTCACATTTCACAAACCTAGATTTATAATTTTCTTTTAATAATAAGTTTTATTTTCGTCTTAATTTTTTTTTACAGCAATCCTACGTAATAACATATATATGTTGACTAGCACACATATCAAGAGTAGAAGAAACAAACACATAACAGACTCAAAACAAAAAATACTATTTTAGTAAAAAGTACAACTTTTAATGTTTTATGATACCTAAGTATATTTTTGTATAGTGACATTTCAAAAAGAACGCTTAAAAATTTGGTGTTTTATGGAAGGATTTACGTATTTTCAGTAGGCAATACTATGTAATGTGGTCCTTTGTCGAATCCAGTTTGGGTTTTAATTAGTGTTGTGATTGCGCCTCAATGAAACACACGTCTTCACAACAAGCACTTTGCCTTTATTAAGATAAGACGATAATACTCTTATAATACGAGCGAGGAAAAGACATCCTTGAGACCAATATCCTATAATTTGTATTCTCTAAAACTTTATTATTCTAATGTCAAATTTAAGTAAGCCTCAAGAATTCGTACCTCTAGTTTTAACAAAGGGAGGGCGAATAGATGATCTGGTTTATTTTATTTTATTTATGTATCTTGTTAAAATATGATATATAAAGGATTCATCGATTTTCTTTTTTGGTTTAGTTATTTAATTTTAGTTATTTGTACATTTATGTTTACAAAGTAACTAATTATAACTTATATACTATTACATTTTAACTTATGTATAATTTGGTACTTTATATATGGCTAATGATGACTTTAAAACTAGTGGATTTTTTTCATGCTTAACTTAATGTGGTTTTTACAGTCTATTTTAAATTTATTCATTGGTGTAATTTTGATTGGGTCGGGCAGAGCATTATAACATTTCATCCCTTTATAAAATAAATTGTTTTGCGTATTTGTTTTGTTCATTTTCGAATTTCCTTACATGTTCTTGTATTATGTCTGCGAATGTCGATGTTGTAACGATATTGGTAGAAAAAATATTTTGGTAACAAGTTGTTAGTAATTTTATATACAAAAATCATTGTGTTCAATATCAGAATTTATTTCACTGTCCATCCAATTTAATTCCTCTAACATAGATACTTGGAATATCTATTTCACTTTAGTATTATTCGTATTGGTCTATTTTGGATAATTTGTAATTTGTTTTGTTCTCTGTCGTTACCTGAGAAAAGTATCGTTGAGCAGTAGTTAAAATGTGGAGCAATAATTGACTTGTAAATTGTAAGTGTCGTCTTTCTGGAAATTTTTGGAAAAAAAAAGAAATCTCCTTCAGAATTTTCTTTTTTATAAATACAGCATGTTTATTAAAGTTAAGTTTGGTGTCTAATATAGCTCCTAAGTAGGTCGTATAATTTACATTTTCAATAATTTCACCATCAATTTTTATTTTGCTTTCGTGGCATATCTTCTTATACGTTACCAAATATATATTTTATTTTTTGCATTGAATTTCATTTTCTTTATTCTTAGCCATCTTGGTACATTTTACATTTCATTATTCAAAATAATGATTAATTCCTCATAATTATCTTCAATTATGTATATGAGTGTATCATCGGCAAATAATCGTACTTTACACTTGGAAAATATGTTTAGCAAGTAATTAATATAATGATGAACATAAGAGGTCCGAGGACTGATCCCTGTGGTACTCCTAAGTCATTTTGCATTGGTTTTGAGAGTTTATTGTTTAGTTAGATGATCATTTGTTTTTTGTTCTTTCACTTATTCTTCTATTAATTTTATAGTTATATCTGAGAAACCATTTTTTTAAGCTATCTTATTAGTATTTTTCTATCTATAATTTCCAATGCCCTTTGAAATTGACAAGATAATTTTTTTGTTTTTTATTCAGTCCTTCCACTTTTCAACCACTACATTTAATGCTATTTCACAAGAGTTATTGGATCTGAAGCCAGATTGTTCGTGGCATAAAATACTGTGTTTATCTAAGCAATGCGAATTTTGTTCTTGTTTGTTTGTTTTGTTCTTTTATTATCATTTCAAGTATTTGTTCATATCTTGGTAATGTGTTGATGGGGCAAAATTCCTCGCATTTTATAGTATTTTTAACTTTTGGAATAGGTATAATAGTAGATAGTTTCCATGACTCGAAAATTTCTTTTTCAATTCTCATTAATAATAATGAACAGCGTAGGATCCAATTAGTGGATGTCTGTCACACTGGGAAATTCCTGTGTCGAGACAGACCTAGGGTACATACTTTATATAGTTGTTATATATTAATAGAATAGTAGTAATAATAATATAAATTGTATATTAAACTATCTAGTGACATCTGTCAGTAACTCTGTGAACTATTACACTATTCAACACTAGAGACATCTATGCAAATATCGCAATTAGATGCAAAAAAACTACTCCATTCCATCTCCGGGATCTTTATAATGATCACTGGATACACATGTATACTCCGTTGCTAGCCTTATGAGAACGAGTCGTAAAAATGACCAGTTATAATACAGTTCGGCATTGCAACGACCTGGTTATTTACTTTCCTTCGTCCCATAATATGGATCTCTTCAAGGTCCAGGTAATCTTCTTAATCTCCCGAAAAAATCTTTGAATGGCACCTTAAAAGGTTGAGAATCGGCAAATGAGAAGGGTCTGAAGAAATGTTGTACAATAAAAAAGAACATAAAGTTCAATGGTGAACTTTTTAATTTACTTAATTAATTTAATATTGAGAGAGAGTTGACTCCGCCATGTTCAATTTTTATAATTTGACATTAGACAATAGTTGCGTACAAAGTGCTAACTGTAAATATTTTAAGTAACCTATTTTGTTAGGTTCTTAGTTTGGGTTTTTTTAATAAAGAAAATATCCAAACTGAGGACCAATTAATCTATTTTGTTAAATCAATTTTATGGTGTTATCACTTCCAATATATGACATAATATCATATTAATAACATTAAAGGTGGCGTCTATTCTCCTTTAATATTTACTTGTTTTATTTAAATAAAGTAGAAAATAAAGTGCATTATTTCGAATTTCAGCAAACGTAAATATTTTTTTATTTTTTATTTTTAATAATATAAAAGAGTTTTTCTATTCTAAAAATTATGAGTTTTTCAAGTATAAATACTTCTCCGAAAATACTTTCCCTTCGGGCTTATATCATATTTAGGAGTGTAAAAAGTATTTTTGAAGAAAGGAAGGGGTGAGGACCGTGTTATAGGGGGGGGGGACATAAAGGCCGGAAAATGATTCCACACCCGAGCTGTTTGCCAAAGGATTCTGAAAAAAAAAATTATAATCTCACTTTCATAGCCTTCCTCGATACACTTTTGATTTGACTAACCAGGACTGAGGACCAACAAACCAATACGACTGGTCACCTTAAGAGGAACGGCTGCGCGGTTTGTTTCATACAAAATTTAGTTTTTGGATTTGAGGCCAACCTAATGATCTTTTTTTTCATCAAAGGGTATAGTAAATATCTAGTACGGATTAGAAGTTATCTATTTATTTTTGTTATAGATTATGAAATGTAGGCCATTAAAGGAATTGAGATTTTAGATGAACCTTTAACAATTATTTGGGGGCTAACGGTGATTAAAAAAAAAGGTTTTGCCCGGTCTGCTTTGAAAATATAATGTAATGGAAAATAAAAAAAATAAAAATAAGCATTATGGTGTACTTTAAAATAAATTAAAAACGACCAATTTTCGTTGGAACAAAAATTTTCCGTAAATAGTTGAATATACGACCCAAAAAAACCTTTATTTTAAAATGTTTTTTTTTTTTTTTAAATATTTTTATTTACGTAATCATATTTACATAGCAAATATGATAATTTAAAAAAAATAACGATAAACCCGCAAATAATTGTCTAAGTTCCCTCTAAACTTATGAAAATTGTTTTTTTTTCATGGCATATACTTCATAATTTAAAACAAAAATAAGTAAAATACTTCTCATCAGTACTAGATATTTACTTAAGCGTTAATTAAAATAACATATCATTCAGTTTGGATGTGTATTTTGGCCTCAATTTCAAAATTAAGTTATTTATGAAACAGGCAGCGCAGCCGTTCCTCTTAACATAGTCCCGGTTGAATCAGGGCAGTTGAGACTCTTTTGCGTAATTTACAAACACTTTTTTTATCAATTGATAAACTAAAGTTCTTAAAAACTTAAGACAAGATTTTTGTGCATAGCGCAAAGGGTAACAATTATTATTTTTATAAACAATAATTATTAATCTAAAACACTCATCCAAATTGAAAAAACCTTCCGAGCAAAGATAAATGTCGCCGGCAGGACTCGAACCCGCACTAATTAACTTGGCGGGTTTGCGATAAGCCGACGTAGCTCAACGGTAGAGCATCTGACCGGACATTAGAAGGGTGCGGGTTCGAGTCCTGCCGGCGACATTTATCTTTGCTCGGAAGGTTTTTTCAATTTGGATGAGTGTTTTAGATTAATAATTATTGTTTATAAAAATAATACTTTTTTATCTTTTATAATGTGGAAAACTAGAGTTTTTATACCTTCCGAGAAATTCATCGATATATATTTGTGTTTATCAAATGTTGCATTTGATCCACTGACCAATTAATTCTTACAAAACTCTTTGATAAAGAAGCGTAGGCACCTTTTATCTCTAATGTTTATTAAGGAAATTGGCTATTAAGATTATGTATGGTAATATAGCACAGTTTCTACTAATTGATTAAATTATTTAACGAAACGTTATAACGAAAGTTAATCGAGGAGAAAAGTCGGTGACAATGGTGAAATAAAGTGCAATGTTTCCAAACAGATTATTTATTTCGAGGTAAATTTCTTATTTGCATGTTTTTTTGTATAAACTTCTTTTATTTTCGAAATACAAAAAAATTAAATATTTTTCATGCGATGATGTGTCCAATTGTCCTCTGTGTATGAAATGGCTTCTCTAACGAAAGGTCATCAGTACTCATTAATACAACCTTTTTTCCTGTCAAGCCATGGTTTCATAAATATAACTCAACTCCATAACTCAAACGAGACTAGGTCACACTTCTTGTCTTAGTCATCTCGCCAGATTCCATATAGTCAGCTCGCCTTACTGTGATTGTGGCTCAGAGGATAATCTGGATCATACTTTCTTTGAGTGTCCTATCAATGACCAATTTCCAAACTTTATGCACGAATTGGTAAAACTTAAAATTGAACTCCCTACCAGTATTCCCTGCCTCCTAAGTCTCAACTCCCCTCAAATTAACAATTTATTAGCAAAACATGTTTATAAAAATGGCATTCAAATTTAATTAATTGGGGAAAAAAAACACATTGTAAGTTATTTGCTTCAATTTATTTGCGCAAATATGTCCTGTTTCAAAGTAACTAATTTCAAGAATACTCTGTACTTTCAAAATCTAACTGATTAAACATGGCCAAGATCGCCCTTAATGGGTGAAAGCCATAAAAAAGATGTACGATTTTTTTCTTCTTATATATGTAGATGGCGGGTATAGTAACTTTCAGTATTATTTGCCAGCTCTGGGACCAGAAGTCGGGGGTTCAAATTTTCGATTGGGAAAATTAAAATTTATTTAACACCCGGCATTTCTCGGGATTTTTTTTTGTAATTAATTGTAATGCTTGCTTGTCATTTGGTTGTCATAATTGATTTGACAGCGAAGGTAATACCTTGTGACGATTACAACTGTCTCTAAATAAGTTAACAATTATTTGAAAATTTTATTTCATTCCAAACATTTATTTTTTCAAAATATATCTAAATAATAAAGTCCTTAACTAGGTACCTACTTGTGTTTTCCATTTTTAAAATATTCTACCCAAACAAACCTTCTTCTTTTGAATATGTAATCTGTGGCTAACCAAAATGGTATATCTATGGGCTAATCTCAATACAACATGGCGGGTTCATTGTTTTTCATACTAATTTTAAAACGTTATAGCAACAGTTTTACATATTGGATTTTATTCAAACTACTCTCTAAACCTTCCCGGCGCTAATAAGAACACACTGTGCTATTTTTAGTGAAACTTGTATAGTAATTCTCCAGAAAATCGAGGACAGACAAACAGACAAACATTCATTATTGCATAGAAAGATATATAAAGAAAGTTCGATTTTTTCATACATTATACAAAATATTGTCGTCAACGGGAATATGCCTCCCATGTAGTTGGTTGACTACGAAAATTAGTTAAATATTTTTAAACTCTCAAAAATCAGTTTTCAGTTCCTCCAAAACAATTTTAACACATCGACCCCTTGGAACAACAAAGTTTCATCTGACACAGCAATGTCATGCGATAATGTGCTGTAAGGATAGCAACTTTAAGGCTCATTATTGCATAACATTGCCATGTCAGATGGAACCTTGTTATTCCAAGGGGTTGACATGGGAGGTATTTTCCTGATATATATTGACGGAAATTATTCCATTCTAAATGACGGTTCCGAATGTACTTCTCCATCTTGCTCTTCTTTATCCTTGTCTCCTCCCCCTCCCGCACCTTAACCGCTTGTGTGCCAGCGACGTCGGAGCGGAATTCCATAGCAACACATCCGACTCGCCTCAATTTTATAGTACTTTATTTTGAACCTTAAAAAATTTTCCTAACATACGAAAATATGTTTTATTCGTCTGAAAAGGAAATAACATAACTTAATATTATTTATTATTTTATTTTAAAAATGAGTTAGAGCTGTGCAGTTTGAGGCTGTGTTACAATGGCAAAAGCTCATGTGACATTCAAAAAGTAAAAAAAAATAGTTCAATTTTTAGAATAACTTATTGAAGCTTATAAACCTCATTGTATGTGTTATATGTTTTATCAGTGAAGATATTATTATCAACTCTCAAAATGAAACATGAAACGGATTGGGGTAGTTGCAGGTCGGTGGATTAGAGCGCAAGGTGCCTGATAGACCATGAGGTCTTTGGTTCGAGTACCAATTGCTACCGTTATATTTTCCTTTTCTGTACCTTGTCGGTTTGACCATTCATTTTGAGAGTTCTTAATATTATATTATATTCAATAAGTATAAAGAATTTATTAATTTTTAAAAGCTTATTTCAGTTCTATGGAAATGATATTGTGAGTTAAAAATAGTATCATTGACCTGGAAATTCCTTAAGGAAAACATATTTATTTATTCACGCCTAGAAGTCTTTTACATGTTAATACATTTAACATAGTTCTACAAATGAGTATGATAATATAGTGCATACAATAATAATTCCCTCTAAAAACACGATAATATCTCAATTAGGAAGGTATTCATTTAAAAAAAATAAAGAAACTAGAAGGATTATGTATTGAAATAAAAAAAATACCATTTTAGTACTTACATAACTAATATAAACATATAAACATAACTACATAACTAATATAAACATATAAACATATATTAATTGATAAACTAAAGTTCTTAAAAACTTAAGACAAGATTTTTGTGCATAGCGCAAAGGGTAACAATTATTATTTTTATAAACAATAATTATTAATCTAAAACACTCATCCAAATTGAAAAAAACCTTCCGAGCAAAGATAAATGTCGTATACTTACCGTGTAAACAATATTATATACTTACCATGTAAACAATATTGTTAATTATATAGGATGAATGCTGTAGATGTATGAATGAGTTCTCTGAGACGAATGTGTGGTAAAACCATGTGAAAAATGCTGAGATTCGTAAATATTGCAAGGCTGATGTAAGCGTACTAGGCAAGATCAAGAAAGGGACGCTTAGATAGTTTGGGCATGTAGAGCGAACGAACGAAGAGAGGAGTGTGAAGAGAATATATGACGCGAATATGAATGGAAGAAGAAGCCGGGGACGTCCGAGGAAGACATGGCACGATCGAGTGAATCAAATACTTGAGACGGGCGATGTCAGAAGTCGTAATAACAGAAGAGAATGTATGAGACGTTGTATGAAAGTGAATGAAGCAAGAAGTTTATGCCAAGATCGAGTTGTTTGGCGGGGAAACGGCGTGATGGTTAGTTAGTTAGTTAGTAATACATAGTAAATATCTATAAAAAAAAAATTAAAAAAATTTGAGTGTAAAATAAGTGAGTCGGTACAATATAAGTAAGAAGTACAGCGTAATGAATAACAGTTTTTCCTGTGGTTACATTATAACTGCAGGTTGTACAAAAGAGTATAGCAAGTGGCTTAGTACGATAACGTAAGTATAAAAGAAGTAAGAAGGTAGAGACTATGTAAGTAGCTAGTTACAGCGCAATGTGTGGGTAATACGTTTGTAATTATTATGATGTTGTAAAACATGAACAGTTGTAAAGCGTGTTTAAAATACAGCAAACCTTTAGTACGCCCGATTGGGTGTTTTATAGAAACAAACCTAATAAATACAACTATAAAAAGCATATATAATAGCAAAAGGACTTAATTTACGTCACAACATAAATCTGTCGTCACTATTTTCGTATTTGAACCCAACAAAACGCTTTTATAAAAGAGTTTTTTTTTTATATATTTCAAAGTAGTGGGAGTAGGATTTAAAAAAAAACTCCGATTAGTCACAAATATTTCCCAAAATTTTCTCTAAAATAATTAAAAAATCTTTTATATAATATAATTTATAAATCTTTTATTATCTCTCTCTATCGTATATATACATATATATGTATACTCGTATATATGTATGTATAATAATGTACTCGTATTAGTGAATGACACAGAGAAGTTTAAAAAGGAAAGGTTTTATATTTGCAGATAATCCTTTTTCTTAAATAAAAATAGTAATAGCCTGATCTACATGATACATAATATACAAGTGCATAATAATTGAAGTGAAATAACACAAAACTGAGCTATGTAAATGCTATGTTATTATTATTATTTATTAATGAAAAAAAATTATCTACCTGTTTTCATATTTTGGATGACACAAAAGTGCATGAAATTGCATTATACATACTATAGTGCATGATACAGAGAAAGAAAAGAAGAGGAACGAGTTTTTTTTAATTTTAGAGAAGTAAAAAGAGAAGTAAATAGTTTAAAAAAAAAATTATACAGTAGCTTCAATGCGATGCTCTTATATGAGATGAGAAATATAGTTTAAAAGTGGGCAGCGAGACAAATAAGATTGGGAACCTCTGATGTAAAGTAATAAATTATAATCATTAAAGGAAGACAATTAATTTAATTATAACATTCATAAATAGCACAATTCATTGCAGCTGCCTCAATCCAATCGTAAACTTGAATGTGCTTTTTATAAAATTTAATACTGCACTGAATTTCCATCTGGCTGGAGTCAATATTACAATATTATCTATGGCATCACCATTTTATGGGGAAAGTCTTATGGCTGAAGGACATGAGTGAATGTGGAGAACGGCAAGAAGTAACTAGCTATTCAAGTCTAGTAACTTAAATAGCTGAAGTCATTTCAAAAAACCTTTTCGATTATGTATGGTGAATTAGGGCGATACGAGAGTTTTATTTTTATGTGTCACAACAAATGATGTTACCCACGACTTTCCCATCCCGGTATAAGTAACTTATGGTTACTCCTTCGGGGTGCACGTCAAGGATGCAAATTTTTTGGTTCAACTAAGCTAAGGTTAAATAAATGATTCTAAACCCTCAAGTGTTTCTGCATAGCATTAGCCTAGAAGGAGGTTATTACTACTATGTATCACAACAGTCCCAACTGCCCGGAGGAATTAAACTATAACTCAGTAAAATATTTTTAATTTTACTATATAATCAATGTTTTTTTTTAATTATTACAGGTAAAAATTTTTAAATTACTTTTTGTAATTTTAAAATTTTAAATTACTTTTAATCTTAAATTACTTTTTGTTTTATTTATTAAATAAAGTAAATTGTACCTATGTTATTATGTTAACAAAATAAATTATTTTATTTCACATTACCGCGAAACGAAATGGACCACTTGCTATAAAATTGTAAAAAAATGTTAAATAAATAATAATTATACATATATCTGTTAGCTGACAGTAATTTCGTAATTACTCACTGTTGTTTGCAAAATGATGTTTTTATAAATTGTATTTATCATATGTGCGTATATAACACAAATAGTTTACCAGAAAACTACTTATACATATATAATACAGGTTTTAAAATATGTTTAGAAAGCTAAATAAGTGTTCTTCATAATGAAAATGAAATAACTTGATATTTTGTTAAAAATAAATTTAGAAATAAGACATTGAAATTCGTCGTTGCATGATCGATGACGCCTCCATAATACTGACGCACTTTTAAGATAAGATAAATATTTTTACACGTGACAAAACGATAAGATAAGTAAATATTCGAACCCAGGACTTCATAGACTATCCGGGAGCCTGAGCTACAGCTACCCCAATCCGTCCCATCATTTTTATCGAATTTTGATTTCTAAGAACTGTCAATATAATCTTCAATTAATTCATTTTTTTAATAACTTATCGAGTCTTGTACCACTCGGTCAGGGATATACCATGAGGTCCTAGGTTTGAGTCCTAGCTGCTACCCTAACATTTTTATTTTCTGTGTCTATTCGGTTTCATGTTTCATTATGAGAGTTGTTAATATTATTTTCAAAGATTTAAAAAATATATTACAACGAAATTTATAAGGTTCAATAAGCTATTCCAAAATAGAGTATTAATTATTTAACCGCCAACAAACTGTAACATTTTTTTGCAACACTTACACAACCAACTATCAGTCTCATTCATTAACCAATAGGATGCATGATCTGGGCTACAGCTTTGGATATATTGTTGATATATTTTCTGACTCCATTTATACAGTAGAACGTCATCTATACCATCACTCTGATGAATCCTCCTGAATGCAATATATAGTATTGTAGCTTGGATAATGTAACATTAATAATTTGTGTTATAATATTGTTTTAGTTTTCTATTTTATGTCACTGTTAAACGTTTTAAAAAAAATGTTCATTACTTTATGGTTTAAAATCTCTGTTCTTATATTTTTTGATAGCTTTTTATATTATGTTCTAAAATCCGTGTAAACGCCCAAATGGACGTATTATCAAATCAATAACAAAGAAGACAAATGTGTTGTTTGTTTCATTTTTTTTAACAGAGAAATGAGATATGTAGAAATCTCGAACGAAGTTTAGTAGTAATAATTGCTAGTTGAGTAGGTATTTACCTGTAAATTTAACTTTTTCCCCGTCTATTTGAAAGAATACGTTTAGATTTTTTTCCTTCGTGAATTTTGAACCCGCCACATCTTAGTCCGGAATCGATACTAACCATTTCGCCACGGAGGTCATTAAAATAATTGCATGTTATTTAATAGGCTGTGTTATTATAAACCTGAACAACAAGTTGTCTTCCTACCTGGAATTGTATTAAGTAGGTATAATGCGTGGTTTCTTTGAATACTATAAATACACTAAAGGTGTTCATGTGAAGATCCGGTTGAATCAACCGGTAGGGAAAATCCAAACCACTTCAAACCTACGCGTTGTTTATTTACTAGTTTGAGTCCACCTCGATGCATAATAAAATTATAATTATATTATATTAAATAATACTACGATAGTTTCCATGGGACCATTATTGTGAAAGATCGCGATCCCGTAAATAGACTGACGTAAGTAAAAAATAGGGTGTCCTGATTGTAACTTATTTTCTACAGTAAATTTGTATAATGAAAGCTATATTTTATTACATTTAGATTTAGTGTAAAGTAAGAATGCAGTGTGAAGTAAAAATGCAGTGTAAAGTAAGAATGCAGTATAAAGTAAGAATTTAGTGTAAAGTAAGAATGCAGAGTAAAGTAAGAATACAGTATAAAGTAAGAATGCAGTATACAGTAAGAATGCAGTGTAAAGTAAGAATGCAGTGTAATGTAAGAATGC
Organism: Halesus radiatus; assembly: GCA_022606495.2. NCBI lineage: Eukaryota > Metazoa > Arthropoda > Insecta > Trichoptera > Limnephilidae > Halesus > Halesus radiatus. The sequence goes on from JAHDVE020000855.1 coordinate 18,998, forward strand.
AGTGTAAAGTAAGAATGCAGTGTAAAGTAAGAATGCAGTATAAAGTAAGAATACAGTGTAAAGTAAGATTGTTGTGTAAACTAAGAATGCAGTGTACAGTAAGAATGCATAACGATATATTATCTGCAAGTAGGAACCTATTAGGTATTTACCCTAAGCCGACTGCATATATGAGTCTATTGTATTTTAAATGAATTAAAAATTACTTTGCAATCACCACTTTTTTAATATACACCTATCAACATGTATCGAAAGCGTTGCTTTCCTCATCAGAAATATATAGAATATAAAAAAATAATAATGTCGAGTATATATATTTTTTACATAGGTGAGAATTTAAGAAATTTTAGTATTATAGTTAAGGAACACCTAAGGCATTTAAATAATAATAATTATTCCGAATTTGCTAATCGTATTTTGGAAACCAATCATTCTTTTAGTATAAATAAAGGCTTAAAAATCTTACATACAAATACAACCGGTTTACAATTAGACAAATTTGAAATTTTAGTAAGTAGAAAAAGTATTAACAGTCAATTAAATATAATTAATAATAATTTTTTTTAAAGATATCTCTTGAATTTATTATACAATTTTTTTTTTATAAAATAAATTTGTTATTCAATGTTTTATAATAATTTATTTATTAACATTTTTGATTAATTATTACCTAATTTAATCAATTTTTGTTTATGATTATAATTTGTCTATTCTTACATTATTGTGTTCTATATTTATCATTTGTCTATACTTGACATTATTATTTTTTTGTATTCTCTATATTCCTGATGAGGAAAGTATTGCTTTCGAAACATATATATGAATAATTAATTAAGTAGGTAATAAAGTAATTTTCAATTAATTTATTAATAATGACGCCACAAAGTGAATAGCAATTTTTTTTTCTTATACATTAATAATGACACCAGGGCGATTCTGAGAGTGTATATAACTCTGAAATACATTCAAGAAGAGTGATAGCCGGCTGGAAATACACCGTAATTAGAAATTAATTACACACCTACTACATAATTAGCTGGGAGTATAAAATACACAAGGATATAAGTCATCAGACAAGATTAATACGAATATTAAACTTGTTGTGTCATATGATATAAAAAGTAAATTAAGAGTAACCAACTATTAATTATTCTTAACTGTAATGTCATAGAATCATTAATTAGAAGAGAAGGTTGATTAAATAAAATGAAAATGTTTTTGCATAATTGACCTAAGGACGAATAAAGGACAAATTATTAAAGTAACTGGTGAAGATCCATATTATATTATAATTTTAAAATTAGCTATAATCCTTAAAATTTATAGTACAGACTCCTTTCTCTAAGAAAAACCTACTAATAAGAAGTTTCAAGAGTATTTTTTTCTAAACCCACTAAATCTAAAATTTGTAGAAAATTCAGACCTTTCATTAAGGGGAGGGAGACGTTGGAGAGGGAATACTTATTAATTCGAAATATTGACGGTATTATTACGCAATTAGATAAACATAATATTTTAAAAAGAAAAATAATTATTGAATTTTTTTTTAATTATTTGCTTAAGGTTAACATTTATCAACATTAAATTAGAAATGAATATGAATTTTTCCGAACGTCTTACAAAATATTAAAAATATGAAAATAATTTTAAAAGGCTGAGAAAAATAATTGAAATCATAAAATGTACACTTTTAAGATAAATTGCATAGATTTTTTGTAATTCGTATTAAAAAAATACGATACTAAACCCTATTCTGGACATTTTAAAGAAAAACTTTCTCGTATTATTTGAAGATATTCAACACTTTAAAATGTTTAAACATTAACAATATTCAACACTTTAAAATGTTTAAACATTAACAATATACAACACTTTAAAATGTTTATACACTAACACTTTAAAATGTTTTGCGAAAAAATCGTAGGACGGAGAGAATAATATGGTATTTGTAATTTGATTTTGATAATTGCTAAGCCTATTAACATTTTCAAAATAATGTTTTTTGCTTTAAAAACATGTTCATCGAATTGCGTAATAATATTATCATTATTTCTAATTAATAAATAATCCCTCTCCGACGTCCCTCTGACCTTTAAGCATTACCTTCGTAACAGAGCGGTAACCGTATTGACTCCAAAGTCAGAGTTGGCGGGTGGAAAATAAATGTTATTGTTTTTACATAGATTATTTCAAACAAAATTAGTTTAAAATTTAAAAAAAAAAAATGCATTTGAACCTCGTTCTAGAGTGGTATTTCAAAATATTCCTTGAGATGATTTTAGCCGTCTTTGGTGACTAGATTTAAGTAAACCGGTATTTCCAAACCCTTTTCTTTTTCATCTCTTTTCAATCCAACTCTTTTCAGACTCCCAACATACTCAAAACTGGATACCAATACCATAGTCCCGCTGTCTCCCGGCAGGAATTTTCATGCAATGATCGCGTACAAAAATAAGCTACATGTTCGTAATAATATAAGCTCTATGTTTTATAATAGGGTCCTTTTCATTAAGCACATTTGAGTAAATCTATTTTCTCTTATACGCTATGGATATCAATTGGGTGATAGCCCAACTCTTTATCTCAGGTGGTCATCTCACTTGCGTTCATTCACACATCTTGAAAACACGATTATTTTTATTACAATCCACTCTTCGGTAAAATACGTAACGATTTAAGTTAATTCTTGCTTTTATATCACATATGACTCAATGAATCTTCGTGGGAGGTTCTCCACGAAGTAATCGATATAATGTCAAATATATCATTCAACCGCTGTGGTATCCGATGGTATTCCGACACTTCTGCTATTTTTATGGAAAAATATATAGGCAGAAATAAAAACAAGGAATTTTTTTTCCTTCTTTTTAGATCTAGATAGAAATAAACCGCTTTTAAAACCGTAATTTTTCTTGACTTTGCTTTTGGTATTTTTTATAGTAAAATATATATTAGTGGAAGGAAAAATATAAATAACGTTGATTTTTTTGTTTCTTTTTAGATTTATAAATTTAGATGGAAATAAAACGTTTTGTGTTTTTTACGCTTTTGTGTACTTCGATACCTTAGTTCAATAGGGAACTAACTCAAAATACCTCAGTTTGAGAATATCGGATTTGATAATTTTTCATAAAGACATCGCTCCGATGTAAAGTAATTTTGTCCACCTGTAACATAACAATAGATGCAACATGTACGTAATTTATCAACCTATCATATCATAGGTGTAAATGGCTACATTTACTAAGTTCCAAAGGGAAACATTTGACATGTTTCTCCATTAAACTAAGAATGTGCTGATTTCATTGTAATTCCATAAAGAATTATCTGACTACATAATTAGGACGAATTAGACTTTTTTTATTGAAATATGAGAAGGGAGTGTTCGTTTACCATTTTTCATCATTAACTCAAAATCCAGAAATGTTGAGTTATTTCCCTATTTAACTAAGGTATCGACTTAATTTTTGTAGAACTCAGTTTAAAAAAAAAAGTTTAAATTAAATTAACTTTAATAATGTTATTATTAAGATCTACAAGTATTTTAGTTTTTACTATTGTGACAGTTTCGGGGTTCAACGCCATTTTCAAACTGCGGTTAATCCACATTGCGATGTTTTTTTTATATGATTTTATTCACTAAACTAAAGAAGCGCAGGTCTCGGTTAGACCACCAGGTTCTGGGTTCGAATCCCAGCTGCTACCGTTATCCAGTTTCTTGTTTCGATTTGGGAGTTAACATTATCGTCAATGATTAAAAATATATTACAATGACGTTTATAACCTTATTAACAAGTTGTTCTAAATATATATATATATATATCTATATGTAATATTCTACAGCTGCTTGCAAAAAGGTTGTTACGTTCAACAAATCACCTCGTAATGAATCATGGAAAGTGTTTTTTTTTTGTTTTCCTTTCATTGCAATTTGCACCGTTCATATTTGGTCGGTTGCATTTTGTATGCATGTGACTCAGACTCTCGGTCAGAATACAAACCCAAACCCACGCATAGCCCATAAAGTTGTTTAGCAGGATTGTATTTTGTTTATATGTACAAGGAATAAGGTATTGCTTACGAATAGAAAGAAAATAGGATAAGATCCCAAGTTCCGGGTTGAGTGAACTTATGTAGTTCGTAATGCATTTATAAGAGATTATTTTCTTTATTGGAATGCTTACCTTTCGTATAATTTTATGATAAAGATAGACTTGAGTCATATGGAGTCAAGGTGATTTAACGGATACTTAGGCAATATGTACTAATATAGGTGTCATGCAATCGCGCATTGGCGCACTCAGTAATCTATTTTCAAATAATACATAAAAATTTAAGCAAATATCAGAAATAAACCATAGATTGACAATCTCCGTCGTCAAGCAGTTAAGATCCCCAGTTACGAATCCAAGTGTCCCAGATCCACATTTTATCAAGGAATTTAGTTAATAAAGATACTAAATTACAGGTCACGAATGTATTCGTACGCATTGTAGCTTACTCCATACTCAACCAAAAATGCAAATTTAGTAAACTCATGTGTGTCTCAAATAGAATCAACTTGCAATACTTCTTAATAATATATTTTTTTTAAACTATTTGACGGTAAAATACTGTGGATCTCCAGTTTATATAGTATTTTTGTTACTTCCCATCATGATATACATTAATAGATTAATTTATTTAAATCTTTAAGTTTATTTTTAGGCCTACAGGTAAGCACCGAGATTAGCTGTCACCAAAGCGAACACCTTCCCAGTCAGTAATGGGGCAATCATAGTCACCGCATTCTGCGGTGTGGGGCAACTTTTATAATTAATCGACAGATGTCACTGCGTCCGGCTCGCGGTGTGACCATGCTTCAAGGCTTACACTGTGGAATTTATAATTCGTCAAATTTTGAAATGTCAGATTGTAACTTTTCTTCGAGGTTTTTTTTTTAACTCAAAGATTTATAATACAAAATGATTATTTTTCGGGTTTTGATGTGGAATTACTAATATAGTATAAACTTTCTTCGTGATTTCAAATGCAAGTGTTGTGCGTATTGTTTTGAAATGTCCAATATTTGACATTAAAGTCAATGGTAAGCATACTTCAGGAATTGAAATGTGAGGTTGAAAAGTTGTGTGACCATTATTCAAGATCTAAAGAGTGGGATTTAAATTTTTTGGTAACCATCCTTCAAGGTTTGAAATGTGGAAGTGATATTGTGGAGTGACCAATAACCAATAATCATATGTAGATGAATAAAGGGACACTTAGATGGTTTAGACATGTTGAGCGAATGAACGGAGAAAGAATTGTAATAATAATATGGAATATCAATAAACGCGTATATAATTCGTAAGCGAAAATCAGGAAAAATCTAAATATTCAATGACCATGAAACAGGCTTAAAAAAATATAATGTGTAACATCTTTGGGATTTGAGTATTTTACGATTTATTTGAACAAATGATATCAGGATAAATTAAAACTGGTAAGTAAATATCGAAATTTAAAATATACATCGTCAGACAGGTTTACTCGTAAATAACCCTCAATAAATTCTTGAACCGTCTTCCAAACGTTTGCCAATTTGATTGAGTCGACTAATATAAACCACGCTATATATAAATCGTAACTCAACGGTAGAATGCTATTTGTAACAGTTAACATTTTTAAGACAACAATAAAAAAACAATCGATACAAAAGATATTTACATACCGTCATTAGTTAAAGTTGGAACTATCGCATCTACAATTCTCTTCCCAGTTATTAATTAATTATGTTTAGAGGTTTATTTAAGTCATCAGATAATAAATTTAAAAATGAAATTTTAAAAAATGGGATACTTTACATAGGTAGATTTGAAATAGAAAATATATTAACACCAAAAACAGAGTAGCACCGAAACCACTCAACTGCACTTAAAACACAATTATTATTATTTTTTTCATCAATTTAATATAATGTAATTTAATGTTTTGTAAATGAAATCCTCAGCACGAGAAATCCCAGTGAGGATATTATTATTATTATTATTACGGACAAACATTATTATGACACATATTATTTTAAATGTACGAGATCGAACATCATTATTTTTCTATTGACGGCCTCCGTGGTCGAGAGGTAAGCTCCTCAACTAAGGTCGCGGGTTCGGATCCTGGCGTGCGAAAGTAAACTGTATTTATTCAATTTATTGGAATAATTAATTGAAGCTTACAAACCTCATTGTAATATTTAATCATTGTAAATAATATTAACAAATCTCAATTTTAAATACGAACCAGAAAAATACACAGAAAATAAAAAGGTAACGATCGCATCTGGGAATGGAACCCAAGACTTCTGTTTTACGGGGAGTAGCACTCTAACCACTGAGCTAATGAGACTTTATTTCGCCTTTGTAGTACCGCTGTGAAAAGGACTCTATTCCTTGCCTTCTGCGCAACGTTGTACACCTGCGAACTCTGGGCAAACTACAAAAAGAGTAGTTTGGAAAGACTTCGCGTACAGTACAACAACGCCTTCCGCATAATGTTTGGCCTCCCCAGATACTGCAGTGCTTCCAGTATGTTCACGGAGGGGCGAGTTTCCGGTTTTGCAGCCCTTATAAGATCCAGGGTGGCTGGAATGAGGGAAAGAATAAACAGCTCCAGGAATATCCTCATCATGGAAGCCCGCCTCAGTCCAGCCTCCAGCATCGACGCATACTGGACAAATATATTGGCCCCTCACAATATAAATGCCGCAGCACCCTTAAGGAGTTATCTTACTCTTATTTAGTTAAATTATTATTTTTCTTTATTTATTTATTTTTACGATGTGATGTATGTATATATTTTGTATATTTTTTATAACTATTGAATGTATATTGTTGTATGGAATGTGTGGGACTGCACTAACCTCCCCACATACCGGAATAAACATTTATTTATTTATTATTTATTTATTTATTACCTTTCGTCTTTTTTATCGATATCATAATTCAATTTTTTTTAAAGAATTGCTAATATTCTCTTTCTTATAAATTAAATAATTATTTAGTTAATTTGTGTTAATTCACGTCGTAATTCATATAAAACAATATATGATAAATTTGCGGCACGTTTCAGAGTGGTAGATACTTTCAGTATCGTCCTGGCGAAAGATCACCATTCAGATTTGAAACGTTGCTTGAAATGGATTTACCCCTGTTTGGTGAACGGATCTGAATAATCAAGTACTTCCTTACCTTACTCTTCCCCATACCTTTCAGCCTCACAACACACCCCTATTAGAGATGCCATCGGTTTCGCTTCGGTTAGCAGGGAGCCATTCAAACTCTTGTGAGTCGACGCTTTAGACAACTTGGTTAGTAACCGGTGAATATTAAACTGATAGATAGTGTAGTCTAGAGGCAAGAACTACAGACAGGTTTTTCTGCTGCCGATAGTACTAACAAAATGATAATTAGTTTCCTTCAAGACTAATGATTGAAGTCTTCATCGTGAAAGTAAAAAATAAACAAAACTTTAAAAAATAATGTCTTGACATTTCGCAATGGTTATTAAGTACCGTTCGTGTTTTTTTTTTGCTTAATTAATTTTTAAATAAAGTTTAATAATTAAGGATATAATATTATGTCGATGTAGGTACAGTGTGGACCCGGAGAGTTATGTTATTATGTATTGCAGATTGTTCAAAATTGTAAATAGTAGATATAATAGTAGATAGGCATCCCTGATTTAATCAACCTCATTCAATTTCGTATTCCTACGAATGCTCCATTTTCCAAAATCAAAATGTAACAATTCCAGGACTGAGCATTACAAAACACTCACTTGTACCTAGATTAATGAAGTTAGTAATAGATACGCAGATGAAGCGGATTTATTTAATTGCACGGAAGGTAAGTACGAGAAGGCTATACTATCATATCTATTTATTTATTGTATAATATACGCCCTCTATGGGGTTTTACATATAAAATTAGTTATAATAGACAGCTGCAAAACACATCACAGTAAGTACATAGATAATATATCGAACAAATATAGGAATAACATAGTGTAAGTACCATCTAAGTAAAAAGTTCCAGAGGCAATTAATCAAAACATACCTCACATTCACTTTTACTTATCCTCTAGACACATATATTAGTATTTTTTTTTTTTTTTCACTTGGTGATGTGACATATATTAGTATTTAATGAGGATGTATGCAATAATCGTTTGTTTGTATTTGTATTCCGAGCAGTTGAAAATGTCTACTATATCCGAATATGTATTACCTACTGTGTGGAGTCTAGGTACCAATGGATGTTTGAATAACTCAGTCTTGAAATTATTGTTACAGTTGAACAAAATTTAAGATCGAGTAGTTCTAGTTGGAATATTAAATGTAATTATGCTGACAATATCTTTTTAATCAATATTAATTTAACCTAAGTTTACTACATATTTTATATGTACGCATATCTTTTAATTTTATATCCTTCATGAAATTTTATTCTTTATATACTCTCTGATCTCATTGTACGACCTAGTGCCACATTTAATAGTTACCTTTTTTTAAAATTGTTATTTATTCTTATGCTTGTATTTAACTGTTATATGCAATTATAGTTTATAGTATATTTAGACCTTTGACATTAAATAACATTTTTTAATGATTACTGCAGAAGATTTCCAGGTGTGCGGATCCGGTAGGACTATGGCATTATTGAGTTTGGTTATTCTGTGTGGTTGAAGGAACTGTGGAGGGAACTTAATATGTAGAGAGAAAGTAGCAACATTATCTGGCTATTCAGAACCACTCAATAAATACGGTTAATTCCATTTCAATAAACGTGATGATTCTCAGTTGTGGTCCATCCACAAAGCCATACTGAAAGTATCTACTAGTCAGATGTAGTATAAATAATATACGTTTGATACTAATATATACTTGACCTCTTCCCATTGTAAAACCATCATAATAAAGACGGTTTATGTCACATTCTTAATGTATTTATTTATTTTTATACTAACTGATCATTGTCCAATTATACAAAATACACTGTACGATATGAGATAAACAAGAGCAATAGAATAATAACAGCACATACACAAACATGAATGAAACATTAATTGTTTTTTGTGTTTAATTCGTAGAACTCCATTTAATATATTAATAATTTAATAAAAATCGAAATTAATAATGCTATTATTAAGTTCTGCAGGTATTTTAGTATTTTATTATTGCGACAGCTGTTTCGGCGTTCAGGACCATTTTCAAAATATCAATTTGAAAATGGCCTTGAACGCCGAAATAGCTGTCATAATAATAAACTAAAATACGCGCAGAACTTAATAATAATATTATTAAATTAAATAAATATATATGAAGCAATGACCGAAATATACATTTGAGATAAATTTTAAATCAAAGCCTGAACAATGGTTTGGTTGAGTCCATGATGTTAGACCTATTAATTGATATAAAGCCTAAAGTCATTCAGACTGCTACCAAAAATTTCAAGGCCCTCACTTGAGTTAACAAGTCTCGACATTCTGAACAGTGGAGAATGGTACCCATATTTAGTAGAGTGTTTATTGAGGAAAAGCAATTCAAAGTTTCTGAGTCAAGGAATGTTGAACTCGATGGGTTGCAACAGAGAAGATGAGTCAATAATACACTTAATATTTTCGAAAATGCAAATGATATCAAAGAATTTCTCGCTCTAATCCTGCATTAATGTATGGCGGAAAAACTTGAAATAATTTATTAAGTCAATTATTCTGTAGGTACGAAATGAAGGAAGTTTCGAAAACTATTTTTCTTCCAGCGAAGTCTGAATGGAACGAATATTAAATTATAAACTCTTAAAATGGTAATTACAAAATACACAATAAATAATAAAAATCAAACAAATACGGTTAGAACGTAAATCGATAGATTAGTAACGTGTACAAATATGCACTAAACAACGAAGATAATAATACCTCCATTGCGTATTTCATGGCCCTTTAGACATATAAATGGACTAAAATTACTTAAATAGATATTCCCATCAGATTTAACTCGCCAGTGACACCAGTCCTCCACGCTCAAGGCTATTATGCAACAGCTAATTCCTATTTTGAAAAAAACGTTAATAATTATTTTTCCATGGCCCTGCAATTTAATGATTAATTCGAATATCTGATTTACAACATTTAGTTTAGTAATTATTTATCTGTAGGTAGGTACCTATACACATATGTGGGTAAATACCGTGTAATAAGAATAACACAAGAAAAAGCGATGTGAGCGTGTTTCGTCATTCAAAAGTCTGGCCATTCGGGCCTTAAACTTATAATAAAGAAAAATGTTTCATCATCATTGATTTTCAATAAAATGGAACGGCAATTTACAATGTAGGCGGCGTAAGGGAGACAGAACACTGTATTTTCATTGACTCTCTCAGGGCTAGAACCAAAACGAACTAAGTCAGAGACTAAATCGGTTTCCAATCAAATCTACATGGAAGTAATTCTGTCTTCATTTTATTGTGAATATTGGTAGGCGTACCAATAATTAAGATGATTTATTCATTAGAAAATTTTTCCAAAAAAATCTGAGCCCTTTCACAAGCAGACAATATCTATAATTATGTAAGCTCTAATTTTCACGAATTTTATAATGCGTCGATAATCTATTTGAATTGCTCAATGTTCTGAAGATAAATTCACACCTTGTCTGTTACATGTGAACGATGTGAACGATGTGAACGATGTGAACGATGTGAACGATGTGAACGATGTGAACGATGTGAACGATGTGAACGATGTGAACGATGTGAACGATGTGAACGATGTGAACTATGTGAACGATGTGAACGATGTGAACGATGTGAACGATGTGAACGATGTGAACGATGTGAACGATGTGAACGATGTGAACGATGTGAACGATGTGAACGATGTGAACGATGTGAACGATGTGAACGATGTGAACGATGTGAACGATGTGAACGATGTGAACGATGTGAACGATGTGAACGTTGTGAACGTTGTGAACGATGTGAACGATGTGAACGATGTGAACGATGTGAACGATGTGAACGATGTGAACGATGTGAACGATGTGAACGATGTGAACGATGTGAACGATGTGAACGATGTGAAAGATGTGAACGAGGTGAACGATGTGAACGACGTGAACGACGTGAACGACGTGAGCGATGTAAACAAGTTTTTTGAATGACTTAAGCTGTAAACCTACAATAAAAATAAAAAATAAATTATTTCGAATTCCATTTGTTCCCCTCCAACAAACAATTCATTTCAAAAATTAAAAGCATCACGTCATAAAATGTGTTTTTTCCAAAATATTTAAATTAGCACCATCTGTATGAACTATTAAAATTTACGTGGCGTTGAAAATGTCGCACTTATTTCACCCACTCTGTATTCTAGCAATAGGAAGGTACATTTATCTATGTAGGCATATTAAATATTATATTATGGTGGTTTTTATATCAGCTTGTTGGTTGGTGTCTCTTATATAAGCCTTTTTTATAACCACTCTTCTAATGACTGCCGTATCTTAAGATTCCCAAATGGGTTCAGTTATTCAATTCGTTTTCATGCCTTTTTATGCATGATCGTACTGACATTGTAACATGCGGTTCAATTGTCGCCTACTCTACCTAGGGCGAAAATTCTAAAAACTCAACTGGGTATAATAAATCTAATGAACAATATTTAATAACAAATCGGCAGAGAGGCCATTTTCACAGCCAATTCAAAATACAACTGCTTTGATTAAAACCAAAGCAAGTAAGATATTTTTTTATGTATTCCTGGCATACAAACACTCCTTAAGCACGCTTTTCACGGTATATATTTTTACTATGGTGTTTTTTTTTTACATTTCATCTCCTTTTTTTAACCCATTTTTACAGTGTGAAAAACCCGGCCAGTATCGCCATGAGGATGTGATTTTTTCCCATCCAGCATACTCGTATATGCATATTGCATCCTATATACTCGTACATAGGTAGGTACTAGAATTAGTTAGTTGCTTGTAATACGAAAGTCCGCCCCACCAAGCAAAGGCGACGGCTGCGGACATCAATCAAATCCCCGTAAGCAAAAAAAACTATCTCATATCTTCCGCGAGGCGCACGAGCATGATCCAGGCGATAGCGTTATGTTAGATACAGGGTGCTGCGTGTATAATGAATACCGTATTATATTGAGATATATCGAAACACACTGTTTCCAGTACCAAATGTTGAATATAATTTCTATCATAAAAATGTGCAGAGAAAATTCTTAAAGAAAATCAGGAATACTACAAACTTTAAATTTATAACACGTAATTTTAAAACAACTCAAATTAGTAATTATATTTATCAAGCCATAAAAAATACGATAACTTTCCAATTGCAATGCACTGTATTAATGACCAATTAGAAAGAAAAAAAATTAGCTCTTCTGTAATTTTTATTTTATTTATTAAGTATTTTATACGAAACATTTTGTAAATAGAAGCAAATTAAATATTATGTAACTAACAAAGTAAGAATTATGGCTCCCTTATCAGACACAAGAATTTCTCTTTTCTGATAAGTTACACGACCAAGAATACCCTTAAATTATTTTTTAATTAAATACTAAAAATGTAACTTATAAGAAATAAATAAAGATTATTTTTTATTATTATTTTATTATAATATGTATATACGAGCATTTAGTAACAGACAGGTATAGGGGTAGGGGTAGGGGAGGGTTATAGGTAGAGGTAGGGAAAGGGGTAGAGATAGGGGTCGATGTAGGAGAAGGGTAGGGTAGAGGTAGGGATAAGGGTAGGGATAGAGGTAGGGGTAGGGGTAAGGGTAGGAGTAGGGGTAGAGATAGGGGAAGGTGTAGGAAAAGTATAGGGTCTCTACCCTACCTCTGTAGGGGTAAGGGTAGGGGTAGTGATTGATATAATTAAATTAATGCTTAACAATCGTATTTCAACTATAATTCGACCGGACAGTGGCTGAATTTCCATCGGGTCCCACTCGAGCGTTGTGAGTTCAATTCCTTGGCTGGTTAAGTCACGAAAAAAACAAGATCTTACTGTGATGTTTTTTTTTTAAAAAAATTGGAAAAAAATGAAATATTTCCACTATAAAATTATACCCATTTTACTGGAATTCGCAACCTCAACTCCAAACTATTCTTAACGTCGAGAAAGGCCGGGTACACGTCAGTTATTTTAATATATTTTTTTATAAATAAAACGGTTCCAGAGTATCTTACTTGTACCAAACTAACCCTTTAAAATGAACACATAACTGATACCACGAAAGGAAGAGTCTGGAGTTATTAAAATGGTTGCATTCTCAATTTGCGAAATTTTGTGAGGTTGAAGACAATTGGGGCGTGGAAGGAAAGGAAAAAAAGAAGAATGGGGTTACCTACCGTACTATTTCAAACCAGGCCACCAAAAGCTATATCAATCGACGTTATTATTTTGAATGGTAGGTAGTCCCGCACCTTTGTAATATGTGATATTATTGTGTTGTCCACATTGAACTTTATGTTTTCTATTGAATTTATATTTGCATTCGACGGGTTTTGAATTTTAGACAAGAAGCTTACCCCACGGCTACGCTAGTCGTCAACAATATAATAATTTCTGCAATGAAACCACAGTTGAATTAGAAAAATAAAATTATTTACGTAACACATTATTGTTTATATGATTCGTATCTTGGTACTCTTCCTCTATCATAAAAATAAAATTGTGTCACTTCCTCTCATTCGACAATTTGATGGGATTTAACATTAGAAACCCGCGTAGCTATTTTATTTTGTCATTTTTACTGCGTTGTATAAGTTCTTCACTTCTTTTAGGTAATGATTTACAGTGGGCTCTCTGTTTAACAATGCTGTTTCAAATATTCCAGCGGTTAATACGAAAAAGTTCGTTAATTGTTTTTGTGTTAAATTCGTAGAACTCCATTTAATATATATACATATATATTTTTTAATTTAATGTAAATCAAATTTAATATTGTTATTATTAATTTCTGCAAGTATTTTTAGTTTTTGTTGTTGTGACAGATTTCGGTGTTTAAGGCCATTTTCAAACTGCGGTTAATCCACATTGTGACGACTTGTTTATATAATTCTTTTCACTCCCACCCCATTCTAATTTGGGCGGGTTTTTTAAAATAATGATTTATTATCAGTAAAACCGATTTAGTTGGAAAATAATTAAAATTCGCTATTCTGTGAGGTTTTCACATTTATAATGTATTTCCCTCTGGAAAATTAAATTCGAATCACATAAAAAAAAGTTACAAATATGACGGTCTCCTTGATTGTATAGCTCCTTTATGTCTGCTATATTTACGCTATTTTGTTCTTTCTTACATTGTTTATTAAACAAATATGATGGTCTTCTTGATTGCTGCGGGTATCTGTATAATTATTTAAGTGCTACTATTATATTAAGTCTATCCTCAATGCAACAAAACTGTACTACTGTTTTTTTTTATTCCTCAATTTGTTTAATACTTGCTGATATTTTGATATTTGTGTAATATTATTTAAATCGATATTATGTAATTGGAGTCTAGTATCTCTTTAACGAAACTATTATGCTGTTTTCGTATTTTTTCCAACTTGTGTACATTGACCACAACATGCATGCACCTATATTGTTCTATTATTGCGCTACATTTGTGTGATGATTGTTATTTATTGTTGTATTATATAATATTGTTAAACTAAACTCCTGCTGACAAAGCTACTTGAAGTGGCCTAGCAAGTACAAGTTCCCATTGTTTGTAATTAATTTTTACAATTAAAAAAAAAAATTAAAATTTAGGAACACAAGGGTCGACGAAAAAAGAAAGACCTTCACATCTTTAATAGTGGCCGTTTTAACATGACAAAATTATTTTCTTTTATCAACATTGGAGGTCTGAGTAATCCCTCAGGGGCTATGTCATATTTAAGGATTCTGTGTGAAGAGTAAATTTAAGGAAATGAAAGAGTAAACATTGGTTGGTGAAACCCATGTTGTGGAAGGGAGACTACACGAGCTGTTAAGCATGATAACGTATCATCAGTTAGACCCCTTTTCACGTGGCAAATAGCGTCAACCGTGAAGGTATAAATATTTGCTCATTAATAAAATAGTATATTAATCTCTATTTTAACATTGTCGTTTTGTATATCTTTTAATCAGGTAATGTTAGGAGTTTGCTTCTTTAAGGAATAAAAGTTTCATACTTTGTAGTCTTGTCTCAATACTGTCAAAAAATGTACTTACTTTTAGAATTACGCCTCAAAAATATACTTGAATGATTAGAAATATGAACTCCAAAACCGATTTTTCAAAGAAAAAGTTAACTAAACATTTTATCATGCCGGATAAATAACCGGGATTATATGTATATATATTATGAAACGTTACCATTAACAGGGAGTTATCTGTATAAAAACCTTTCCATTATCAAATGTCTGCTTATCTGTTTGAATATTCATGATATTTTATTGGATCCATGTTGTCCATACTGAGATGTAACTTTTAATGCCTATTTCGAGATAATTAACAAAAACAACTTGATGATATCGTCCAATAAAAGTGTAAAATTAATTCATAGCGATTAGAGATCGACATTTTCAGTTTCTTATCAGATATTTGGATCTGATTTCCTGTGTTCGATTCGCAATCAATGTTATAAACCATTTAAAAGCTATATAAATTGAAGAGATTTAATAGTTTTATGTTAACATAATTATTTTTTTTAATATTCTATGTAATTTTGCTGCTTTCGCATTCTTATACAAACTGGACTTTCTCCAATACCACATTGTTGTAGTTATGTATGCATGGCGACATAAAACTTCCTAACTATTTGTTAATATTTATTTATTTTTGAGAAACAAACAGCTTTTAATTCAAATTTATATAAAAATAAGTTTAACAAAAGGTAAGGCAACAAAGTTTCTTATGCTACCAATGGTTAAGTATAGAAGTTTTATTAGAAAAAAAAAACAAAAAAAGAAGGAAGGGGGAGAGGAAGAGGAAGATAGGATCGGGACAGGAGATGATCTCGATACATTTTATACTCGTGCATCAATTTGTGGTCGTACGTATTACTTCGGTCCGACATTTTGAAAGTGTATTGTTAAGAATGTCGATATTGTGAAATTGTGCGTTATATTGCGCACAAATACGGGGAATTGGAGAATTTATCAGCATGCAAGCAAATAAAAAAATGGTTTATCGGATATTAACAGAACTAAAAAAGTCATAGTTTCGCTGTGATTGCATTATTTAAAAAAAAAAATAAGGCTAATAATGGATTTCAGGAGATGCAGGAACCTTCATATCTCCGTATCCTCTTCTTGTTCCGAACTTGTTCCGAATACCTAACGCAGAACGATGCTGTATTAATATGTCCAGGTTATTGGCTACCTTCGCATATCAGACAATATTTCTATAATGTTTGGAACACCATGTTGCTAATAAATATTGACCATTTCACCGCGCGAAGTACGCTTCACAGAACTTACTTCCTCGAACCGAATTAGAAAAAATCTGGTTCTAGAGGCGATAGGCAATATTCACAGGCTGTACCGTGTCCTAATGACCTTAGCGGGCATCCGGTTTGGGTCTCACCAGAGCTTGGGTTTTCGAATTTATTGCCGATATTTAAAAAAAAAAACAATCATAAGTTACCTACTCAAAAATCCTACGATTATTATTCACTTAGTACTAAGCAATTTTGTATTGTTTTGGAAGTAAGTCAGTACTTGTAAGAATCGAATTCTTTTATTATTCTGTTCTTATCTGCTGCGTAATAACAATAAGCAAACTCTATTAAATAGAAAAAATCAATATTGCAGAATTAGGTTAAATTACGACTACTTTGGACACACGGACACGTTCACAACATACTTATTACAAACCTTATGTTATAGGTAGATAACTATACTTAAAACCGCCCTACCCATACGAACGTACGTGATACGGCCGCTATATTATCGCCCGAACGCAACAAGCCGTATCCCGTACGTTCAGATCCAAAAAAAGCTATACCCGAAACCCACAAAACATTCGTATACGTCAAGTTTATTTCTGCATCATCTCGTTTAGTATTTCGAGGTCAGCGGAACTAATGGATGTGTTCGGGTATTTTCGTCCCTCCCATGCATGTTACGTTACTAGTCACACGTATTGTTTTTGGGAAATTTAATGAAAAAAAATCGATGTTTTTTTACCTACTTTTTGAATAATAACCCAAAGGACAGGCGGTTAATGAATTCCGTACCTGCTAACATAAATGTTATATTAAATTTTATATCGTACCTATTAAAGCGCATGCTACTTTTATAATTAATTACATATTTTTTTCAGATCGCTTACGTTCTTGCTCTGATCCCTTTTAATTATCTTTGACATGTACACTTCTCAGGACCGTTATAACCACAGTTCAAATAATACATAGAGATGCCGAGACACTACACAGATAAGGGGGTGAGGGGCGAGCTAGTATTTGGTTGACCCTTTTATAAATGTTTTATAATTTATGTAATCATTGAAGAAGATAATAAAATTAATAAAATCTTTAACGAAACCGAAAAAAAAACACAAAAAAGAAGACATCAGCCGCATCTGGGAATAGGAAACTAGGACCTCTGTCTTAACGGGACAACCGCTCTATCAACCGAGCTAATGAGAACAGTTCACTTTACGCCATCCTCATCGATATCATACCTCAACCTCAAGACTTGTCAATATTATCCTTCATTAAATCCTATATTATTGGGTGTTATCTTAATGATGAATACAAATTTCTGATTTCAAAGACATGGGTCCTGGGTTCGATTCTCAGATGCGGTTGATACCTTTTTATTTTATGTGTTTTTTTCGGTTTCGCGTTTCATTTAAGATTTGTTAATATTCTGGAATACATCCAGAAATGGATTAAAAAAAACATTTATAATTTGCTTACATCGGTAGAAATCGGGTAAAATTAACGTGGACGGCTGTGAACTAGGGTAGTTCCAATTGGGTGTTACGTGATCTTAGCCTCCAGCCGTTGAAATGGTACGTAAAAACAACGTCTTGACGTCAGTGGTTATAATATTAAAGAATTCCTCGTGACAACTTCACCCAATTCGGCCATGAAACATAGCAGGCAAGAACCACATTTCTTCAAGTGTCGTTGCAAGGTGGTAGAACAGACCCACCCGTAAATCGTCATGCGTTATATGCAAATTTCTCCATGACTTTGGAAGAAGCAACGAGGCCTCCATCCCGCAGTGGTAAAAGAAGGCCGACTATGATTCATGGAAGCCTATCCCAACACATCATGGAAAGAGCCCTGAGATCGATCATTTGATGTAAATCATTTTAAATCCTGTAATATCTCAATTTGTGTCTCATGTAGCGACCTGTAAAATCAGTGAGCTGTACAATCAATACGTCAAAAAAATATTATATTAGACTAGGTGATGTGTACCCGTCCTTGCTCGGGTTTTTTTTTTGGAATAAAGTTATGGTGTAGTAAATTCTCGCTTGTCGTTTGGGTGCCATAATTGAATTGACAGCGAAAGTTATGCCTTGTGACGCCAATCTCTATCCATCTGAAAATTGTATTTCATTCCAAACATTTATATTTTCAAAATAAACTAACCTCTTACCTGTTGAAAAGATACAGAGATTAATTTTGAAAGTCATCCTATGAAAACCATCGATATTTCCAACTACACAGCTGTTTAAATCTTTTAGAGTCCTCACTTTAAATAAAATCTTCAAAAATAACACATTGTTACAAATTCACAAAGCCATTTCAATTCAAAAACTTCTACAAAAATAAGTAACCGACCAAGCTCACGTGGAAACTTAGAAATCCCTAAATTTAAAACTAGTGCTTTTCAACTCCATTATGCCTATCAAGGTATAAATTTTTTTAATGCCTCCCGTATAAAATCAAAACAGAAAAAAACTATAATTCTTTCAAATCACAAATCAAAAATTATTAGATAAGTCCAACAGTAATTACGAGTTTTAATTTCTTCTTAATTTTTATAAAACTCTTAATTGTAAATAATGTATGTAAATTTAAAATAAAAAGCAACATATCCTCTAGAAATATTCAATCAGGTCTTTCGAAATATGAATGTACTATCTTAATATCTTGTATGCGCCTTATTGTTGTATTTCTAGTATCACATACTTTTAGTCTTTCACTAACATATTCTTGATGTACTTTTATTTATTCACTACTGTCGCTAGATGGCAGTGCTCCGCAACTCAAACACGAGAAATCTTTCTCTATTGAGTTGGGCATTTTTTGTAAAATAAATTAATGCTTTTTTTTAATTAGCTAGTATATCTGTACTATTAAATATTCTATATGTAATTCTTATATTAATAAAAAAATATAAAAAAAACCTTCTTCTTTTGAATATGTAATCTATGACTAACCAGAGTGGTATATCTATGGGCTAACCTCAATACAATATGGCGGGTTCAATGCTTTCATACGAATTTTAAAACTTTATAGCAACATTTTTACACATTGGATTTCATTCAAACTACTTTTCAAACCTTCCCGGCACTAATAAGAATAAACTGTGCATTTTCAGCGAAACATACAGACAGACAAATATTTTTTTTTTTATATATAGAGATTGAAGTCACAACAATGTATATTGTAATTATTTATTTTTTGGTACAGAAATATCATGTGACAATTTTTGAAAGATTTTTTCTGATTATACCAACCTTCTTCTTGCCATTTCTCCTTTCTTTCCTCATCTTTTTAGATGCTTAGCATACCCGATAGTGAATGCCACAGTCCCACTGGCTTCGGGTTGTTAAGACTTGTACGGTTTACAAAAAATAACATCGCTTTTTAATTTAACACCTGTTCATTTAAATTTGTGAATATTTTCCTTCGAGCTAGGAGTTCGCATGTGTTGTGTAGGACATTTTTTTAAGATGTGAATTTAAGATTGAGTACAGGAAAAATATGATTATAAATTGAAAAAATTTAAAAAAAAAATAAATTCCGCAATCCTCAAAAGGTGGATAGTGAGTTATATATGTACAGAGTGAGTGGAGTAGGAGTACAATGGATGACTAAAAAGAAAAAAATATTTAAAAAAAAAACAAATCGATGCCTAAAATTTCTATACAGGGTGTTAAGTGACGTACTTGAGTTACTTTTACCAGTGAATCCTGACCTAATTTGCAGTAAAAAGAGGTAAATGACTTGATTTCTGGTGACATTTTCTGTACTACAAAAAAATCACATCATCCACCCACTGGTAATATTTGAAAATCTCCTACTACCATCACAGTTCGCGGAAGGTGTCGCTTGTGTCGTGATGGAGGATTTAGCCAGCCGTGGAATTGATCTCACGATGCCTGGGTGGGTCCCAGATGCGATGCCAATTCAGCTACTGACCGATCTTAAAGTTTTAGGTGAATAAAATAAAATTGAATATCGTAGGAGACCAAAATTCCATTTACTCCAAATATAGTCGGGAATCATAAGTAAGTCAGGTGCGTCTCTTAATACTCGTTTTTCCGACAATTTTCAAAGGTTGAATTTGAGATTGAGTGCAGTGGAAGAAAGGAAGTTTTTTTTTTTTTCATTAGAAATATGTAATAATATTTTTTTACGCCCATTACAGGCTTTTACATGGTAATATAGCTGTACTCGATGAAAAACCCGTATTAGTGCATCCTAACACTGTAAAATTAATGTACCAAATATATCAACAACATCAAAGTATTTGTTCACCAGATGTTGAACCCGTCGCATAGAAGTATAATATTGCGATGGTGAAGTAGAATTAATAATAATAATAAGTATTTATTCCGGTATGTGGGAAGGTTAGTGCAGTCCCACACACTCAATACATACAGTAGTTATAAAAATATTTTTAAAATGTACAAAAGTTTAAAAAAGAAAATAGTAATAAGATAGTGGGTGAATGATACATGACACAACTGTCACAATAGTAACAATAAAATGGTAGATACTGTCTTGTAAACTGTCCTAGCACCAACACGAAAAGAAATCAAATATAGCAGTTCAAGGGTATGAAACATTGAATTAACAATCTTAAAACAACACGTTAAATCGCAAATAATTCTACGTTCAGATAATTTTTTTTTTAAATTAAATGAATTAAGTAGGTAATCGTAATCTATGTATTCTCTAGGAATACA
Source organism: Halesus radiatus (assembly GCA_022606495.2). NCBI lineage: Eukaryota > Metazoa > Arthropoda > Insecta > Trichoptera > Limnephilidae > Halesus > Halesus radiatus. The sequence continues at coordinate 40,191 of JAHDVE020000855.1, forward strand.
CATTCTAAAATTTACGTACCTTTTAAAATTATGTTGGATTCTTTCAATCCTGCGTGAATGCACTTCATAATTCGGAGAATAAACTGTGGAATTGTACTCGATATGACTTCTCACAAGTGACGTTTACAACGTGCTTATAGTATTGATATTATTAAAATCACTAGATTCTCTTTGTTGTTGTTTAAATCAGTAATAAATAAATATCTATATAATTTCTTCAAATGATTGATAACTTTGTGGAGTCATTATTAATTATATAATTAAAAATATACTTTGTATACACCACTTTCGTGAAATATATAAATATTTCGACATGTTTCGATAGCAATGCTATCATCCTCAGGAATAAATGAATACTAATACTATTTGTATTCATTTATTCCTGAGGATGATAGCATTTCTATCGAAACATGTCGAAATATTTATCGAAAGTGGTGTATACAAAGTATATTTTTAATTATATAATAAATATCTATATGTTCTTTTTTAATTATTTTTACTTAAAAATTTTGAGTATGTGCAAGGGAAAACTTAAAAGGAAAATATTAAAACAAGTTCAATATCACAAATACTAAAATCTCGTGCTGTTAAATCGGTTTATAGAAATCGAAGGTTCTACAGACTCCCGACGTAGATGTACGTAATTACAATTTATTACTATTGCCACCAGATTTGATGTAAAATCAATGGACTTTTGGCGGTTACCCACGTTTTGAAATTTATTGGAAAAACCAGTAAAATTTCAAGCAATTTGACGGTCACATTTTGAAGGTAAAAAGGTTGATGGTTGAAGGTTAACAACAATATTTTCAATTTCCTTGCCCTGCCAGATAATAAAACAAGTATTTTTAATGGACGGTTTAAAATCAATTATCTAATAAACGACGAAATTATTTAATATTTATATCCGTAAGGTTTTAGTTGTTATCACCAATCTACAGAGTTAGACAACAAAATAAACCGATTAAACGATAACGCCGAACGGTTAAGATCCTCAGATTCAGATACAAAGTTCGCGGACTCATATCCCAGCGCACCCAAATAAATTTGTATAAAATAAATTATGTTTTTGCCACAAATAAGCATTTGGATTGTATTATTACAGTACGGTGATCCATATTTTATTATTTTTAATTGCAGTAGGTAGATTTCTTTATATAGCAAATAACATAATAGAAAGCACATTATATTGTATAATCATTAATAACAATTGATGACCTCCATGGTCGAGGGGTAAGGATCTCGACTACGAATCCGAAAGTCGCGGGTTCAAATCCCGGCGTCCGCAAGTAAATTTTATTTAATTAATTTGTGCTTTTTCACAATTAATTCATTTAACAATAATATAAAGTACATTTTCGCATGTTTCTGAATGGAAGATTCTCTCAGTGTCGCCCCGGTGAAAGACCACCATTCAGAATTGAGACGTTGCTTGAAATAGCTTTGAGCCGTGTTTGGTAACCAGATTTCAATAGCCAGGTAATTAATTCCCCATCTTTCTCTTCCCCCCCTCCTTCCCTTCCCCAATACCTTCAGCTTCACAACATTCCCCAATTAGGGATGCCGTGGTCTCACGCTTGGGAGCAGTTGATATGAGAAATATAGATATCTTTTGATATTTTTCTGTATTGCTACTACGGACAAGGAGATCATTTCTGGTGTGACTTCTAGTAATATATTTATGATCAATTTTTTAAAAGATTTTCCATGTTTTTGTGCGCCCTTATAAACCTTAATTAAAAGCCCTACAGTAGCAATAGGCAGCCCGCTCACTGGGTAGAGAAGATTATCTCCACATTTATGCACCCCTAACCACAGCTGACATAGAAAGAGGGAGAAATGTTCCTTGCCACTGTACACAACAAATTTGAAATACGATATATAAACCCGCTTTATGTAGTTTTGACGAATATTCGAAATATTAATTTCTTCGAAGAGCTCATTGCTAGAGAAATTAAAGGATTTACGCATAATGACTCTAATTATGAATTTCTGGTCCTTCACAAGCGGATACAAAATTGTCCTTTCCAAGGTTCCCTAGCCAACACAACCATATTTTAACAGTTGATGTTACCCACCACTTTCCCACCCCGGTATAAGGAACTTATGGTTACTCCTTCGGGGTATACGTCAAGGAATCAATTTTTTTAATTAAACGAAACTATAATTTTTAAAGGACTCCAAACCCTCAAGTGTCCCTGCACAGCTTTCGCATAGAATGAGTTATTCACAAACGCACATCAAATTAGTTAGGACAGATACTGACGACGACAAAATATAGCCCTTAGTGGCTCCTTCTGTCGATAACCGAAGTAATCCAAGATGGAATGCGGGAGTGCACCTATAAATACTCGTACATAAACAACCATACGTTAACAGGAAGTTGCACAGTCCGAAATATATGATCAAGCCCCGTCCCCGCAGAAGTAAGCAGAGTTGATTTATTTACACGGATTGATTGCAGCCTTAACCTTATTAAAATTTAAAACAACGAACATTATATTGATTGCCTTCACTGAGGAAACGCTATAAAATACTTTATTTTTTTCCGGGCTGTTCAAAATAATGTGTAATTTGAGATCATTGTTGATAAACAGGATGTCACCAGCCATCGATCATTGTACCTACACTCTCGTGACCTCTGCTTCTTCCACTTTCGTGGGTAGATCATTTAATGGTGATGACCTTCGTAGCGCAATAGTCTAGACTCAGGTTTTAGAGTCTGTACAATTGACTTGAGCTCGATTCCTGGAACATTTCATATAATATATCGATTATAATGGTGACCGGATAATTCAATACACTTGTTACCACGGTACCGGTTTTCTCGGATGACAGCTGTTATTCAGCAAATGACAATCTTTAAAATATCGTTATTTGCGTAGTTATAACAGAAGAAAAACTAAATATTATCGTAAGTATTGACTTTAAACATTATATTGCGTTAATAACAGAATTGCGATGTATGGCAAATTGCGATGTATGGCAAATTGCGATGTATGGCGATCCTATGGCAAAAACCCGAAATGTCAGATAAAAGTGTTTAAAATTCGAAAAATTATATTAAACTACACGTGTAATAAACTAAACGTGCTAAGTTGTGTGACGTACCTGTAATTATTTAATTATGCTGCGATTAAACCACATATCCCTTATAGATTTAATCACATTGACACGAAATCGGAATATGAGTTAAAAAAAAGGATAAGGACATTGTCTTATCCTTAAAAAGAACTGGAATCTGACCCCAGGTCCAAAATAGGAATTGTTAAAAAGACGGGATAAATCAAGGTTAATAATTAAGATAAATATTATATAAGATTATTTGAAATTGAACACTTAGAGCATTTCGATGAGTTTGTGTATTTGGGAAGTATGTTTACGAGAGATGGAAAGACTGATATTGAGAGAAGGGTTAATGAGGAATCTCTATTAAGGTAGGACTGAACGCGGTTGGCGCAAACAAAAAGTTGTCCAAAGAAGCGAAGCTGGCAGTCCACAATGGAGTGCTGATACCAACCCTGATGTATGTTAGTGAGGCATGGAACTGGCAGAAGAAGGATGAAAGTAGACTGAATGCTGTAGAAATTAGATCTCTGAGACGAATGTGTGATAAAAACATGTATAACCATGTGACAAATGTTGAGATTCGTAAATAATGCAAAGCTAATGTAAGCGTAACGAGTAAGATTAAGAAAGGGACGCTTATATGGTTTTGGCATGTAGAGCAAACGAACGAAGAAAGGAGTGTAAGAATATTTGACGCGAATGTGAATGGAAGATGGAGCCGGCGACGTCCGAGGAAGACATGGCACGATCAAGTGAATTAAATACTTGAGTCGGGCCATGTCAGAAGTCGGAATAAGAGAAGAGAATGTATGTGACGTTGTATGAATGTGAATGAAGCAAGAAGTGTATGCCAAGTTGTTTGGCTACCCCTGCGGGGAAACGGCGTGATGGTTAGTTAGTTAGAAATGAAGATATCTATATTTTTTGAAGTCATTGCTACCTCTACACCAGTGGCGTGCATTGCTCTATGGCCGATGTTCGTAATTACACAAAATTAAATATTTTGATGGTCTTTTTTTTATATGAACACCGCACAAGAGTCCCAACTGCTCCCAACCGTCTGGAGCCAGTGAGGCTATGGCATCCCCAACAGGGGATTGTTGTGAGGTTGAAGGTATTGTGGAGGGGAAGGAGAAGAGCAAGAGGAAGGTGGGGGAAGACCTGGCTATTCAGATCTGGTCACCAAACACGGCTAAAATCCATTATAAGCAACGTTTGAATTCTGAATGGTGGTCTTTCACCAGGGCAATACTGAGAGTATCTTCCACTCCGGAACGTGTGCAAATATCCTATATATTATTTTTAAATGAATTAATTGTTATACAGCACAAATTAATTAAATAAATTATACTTGCGCACGCCGGGATTTGAACCCGCGACCTTCGGATTCCTACTCAAGAGCCTTACCACTCGACCATGAAATGTATTATAAGCCTATAAATATAGGGTACATTTTTAAGTGACTCGCGTGATGTATCTCATTTGTTATAGCTAAATATAGTATTTCTATATGCATGAATTAGGCCATGGTTCAACTGGAAATTTGGAATTTTAACTAAATTATGACATATAGAAACGTATTAATTTTTGATAAAAATTACGCTTTTATCAGAATTTTGTCGTATTTACAAAAAAAATCATAAATCATTTAAACGTTTCATTTTCTTAAGGTGAGCACAGATTTTCAGCCTCTATGCACTGCACGACCCTGCTCTCCACTGTGGTCTATTTTTAGTGTAATCTAATTAAATACAGTTATTTAGTTGTCTCGTAATGTAAACTTATTGCAATATGACAGAAAAATGTTAATATTTGAATAATACATAATTTTTCAATCACAGCATTCATTTTCAAAATTATCTCCAAATAAAATACCCGACACAAGCCAGGGCTTTTCTGTAAAATGATTAATAATTGAATGCGAAATTGAGGCAAGTCTTTTCATTTAACCGCAACAAAACTCTTCCTGGCATTATTACAGCATATCTATAAATATACCTACATATTTGGCGACCAATTAGTAGATCACAAAATACGTTTTTGGCATTGCGAAGATCTGCGCGACCAGCGCGACGCAGGACGGGAACGGATGCGGCGCGACTACACTCAACGCGGAATTCCGTTGCATGTGCGCACCAGTGCGACCGTGGCGCAGCATTTTTCACTATAAGAAAACCGAGGACTACAATATTAGAAATAGAATTGTGAAAATTGTGATCGGTCAGTGGCTGAGTTGGCATCGCGTCTGGGTCCCACTCAGGCGTCGTGAGTTTAATTCCTCGGCTGGCTAAGTCTCCCATCACGACACAAGCAACATCTTCCTTTTACTGTGATGGTAATATGAGATTTTATAAAAATTGGCAGGTTATTCAAAACCCGGGAATGTTTGTCTTTCAAAAAAAAAAGTGAAGGTACGCGGTTCATCCAGACTTTTCACTATTTAGATGTTATCAGAATATTGGTATTGAATACAAATCTAGGTATTATTTTAACTTATCCATTACCTTATTTCTAATATTTTTTAAATATTTTCAATAGTATCAAACTGGTTATATTTTCATTTTCTCATTAAAAATATTATTCCATGTCTTCCGTAATCATCTCGCCATTGGTCGGGTGGTAAAATAGAGCATCCAGAGAACTGTCTCGTCTTGTCCACAAGACGCGTTCGTTCTTTACTGCCGCCGCTAGTTAGTCGCGCGGGTATGTAGTCCCATAAGGAAGTAGGTTCAGCGTCAGTCAGTAGGGATTTGCTTAACCGACGCTCCCGCGTTGGTAGCGCAGGTATGTGCGATGCTTTAAATTAAAATATAAATTGTGGTTGTAGATAATATAGCTTACCTGTTTTTTTTTTGACCTAACCTTTGTGATGCTATAACCACAGCAGAATTCACCACATAGTTACCGGGGCTAGTGGTCATTATACCTTCAATATTAGTCAGTCAAATCTCGTCACCTAAATTAGCAATTAGCTATTTCGAGAAACTTAAGAGTAGCGTAAAATGAGTTTCTTTCAGATTTTTTTTTACAATAACTCCATACAGAGGCCCTGAGAAAAATAATTTCATGCAAGGCCTCTGTTATCTTTGGGGATACTGTGCGGAAGGTCTTTTTGAGTAAATAAAGGAGTGGTAGTCCTGTAAAGGAAAAGGGTATGAGGGGTGGGTAAGAATCTGGGGGTTAGGGCATTCAGGAATGATGGATATATGAATCAGGCCCTCCTAAGGCGATGATGAGTCGAGAGAGTCAAATTGAATCTCCCTCAACCCGTCTTTCCTGATCCAGCACGCCGCTCAGTTGGTGGGTAGACACATTCGCCACTAAGACCCGAACAAACATCATTCCATGAACCCGGGCACCCCTGCTGAGTAACCTGCCGTAGCGAACCACTTGGGGTGACCTATGGCAGAGGTGTTGGTTATCCAATGAATGGTTCCCGGGGCGGCGGTAACCATACCCGCCTCGCAAATTGCATTGAAGAAGGCGTCACATTGGTGTCAATATGGTACATCGGCGATTCGTCCCGAGTCGGCTCTTCGGCTATTCGGATAGGATGAACGTCAACCATTCCGGAGAGTTTTGACTTGTTGTTTCTTCAATAAATTATCGAATGGGTTTATTAATTGTAGGGAAAACTATTTACGGTACAATAAAACTTGTAGATTTTTATTCATAGTCGATGTTTGCTGTTCTGAATATAAGATGTATTTTTAGGTTATTTTTTATTGGCTTTTATTGAGCTTATAACCTCAGTGTAATATTTTTAAAACCATTGAAGATAATATTAATAAATCTCAAAACGAAATATAAAATAGAAAAGAGATGGAAAATAAAAAGGTAAAATCTTTTCAATGCCCTGTTTTGCAGGCCCGACCCCGAGTAAAATGGCGCCTGGCGCGCCGTTGTCAACATCCGTATTCAAACACCTACATTGGGATATAGACTCAACATAATACATAAATATATATATATATTTATTTTAGGATACTAAAATTATCTTCGTTTTCATCATTAATACGTTTCAAATTCGTGTGAATTCAAATTTTGCCAAAGAATGTTGAATCGCTGGATTGCTGAAAGAGTGAGAAAACACTATATTCGCTTTGTCTCACTTTTTTAAGGTTGCTTTGATCCCCATGGCTGTCTCATTTTGACCTGTTATTTCTGCATAAATGTATCTCCTTCACACCCTTGCGAATTCATCGTTCGAACCAAAACTATGTAGATATCTAAACTAGTATCAGTATTCACTACGGAAATTTTAGAGCGAGGCGCGCCGTGCGCCGTGGATCGCGTTAGTTGGGAGTTCGGAAGATGCTGAACGCAAAACACATACAAAATTAAATAAATAATAAATTTCACAAAAAATCCGTATTCTATCATGTAATTGATTTTTCATTTAATATATTACAGGCGCTGGATCATCACTGAGACCGTAAGCGTTAAACTGAGCACTATAGTTAGGTACTATCAGCGCCTTGGGTCTGCCGCCTGGAGCGGACTGCTCCAATTACGCCAGCACGGGGCCGAGCCTGCTGTTTTGTCACTGTTCTGTTTTTGCATGGAACCATATAGTCAAGCGCCGATATATAATGATATGGCTCGAGTTCGCTTTGCATAACTTGCCATCCCATAAAACCGGCATGCTCCTATTGTCGGGGTTCCTAGAAATGTCCTATTTTGCATTACAAATTAAGGACCCGGATGTATTTTGCGAATTGTTGCTAATCACCAGTTAAACTTGCGGTTTGGCGAAGTGATTAGATCGTCGTGTCATTTACCTGTTATCAATGCAGCACTCTAATATTTACACGACCATACACAAATGAGCGTCGTTTAGCAGAATTAAGCTTAATTAAGTTATGCTAAGTTAAAAAGTGTCCTCCTGACAAGAGACCAATGTTCAAAATATTAAAAATTGATCGGAATAAAACAGTGGTGATAGGTAGGAATTTATTGGAATGTCAAATAAATGTGAATGATCTTCTTATTTAGCCTTTTTTTCTATAATTTCTTCAAAAGATTGGTATTCACTTTCTGGCGTCATTGTTAATAAATGAATTCAAAATTACTTTGTAATCACCACTTTATTAATATATGCATATCAACTTGTTTGGAAAACCATGCTTTCCTCATTAGGACATACAGAATACAAAAAAATAATAATATAAAGTATAGAAAAATGATATACATAGAATACAATAATGTAAGAATAGACAAATTATAAACATAAAAAAGTTAATGGTTTTCAAAGGTAATTTTTAATTAAATCATAATTTTTTTTTCTAAATTGTTTTTACACAATATAAATTAATGCCATCCCTATTGAAACCGAAAAAATAATCTCTTCATATTTAAAAAAAATGTTTTTTCTTCATAAGGGTGTAAATAAATAAATAAATAACTCATAATATATTTGTTTCTTTTGGATGTTATAGAAAAATGTAATGAGCATTATTGACCATATTAATATTGTGTTACATGATTTCAATCTGCAAAACTCAAAACATTTTTATTCTTGATCGTAAAGATGTTATGACCTTATTTTATTATGCCGAAAGGACAAGGCTATTGATCCGGATGCTTTGAATTCGATTCCTTTGTAGTATTGACCTATCATTGTCTACATATCAAAAGATTGACATCTTGCAAAGTTCATTTAGTCCATTTGGCCTAAAAATGGCTATGAGTCATAACAACTGAATACTCTCATATTACTTAACAAATAACTTAAATGCCGCAAAGGAGTTCCAACTTCTTCCAAATGTCCGGAGCCAGTGGGACTAAGATATCCCCAATTGGAGGATGCAAGGAGGATGAAGGGAGTGGAGAAGGAAAGGAGCTAAGGATTTCATTTACAAAATATTAAATTACATTATATAACATTTTAGATCTCCCTACGTAACGTATCCAATGTTTTATTTGATTTTTAAATTTATTACAGTTGTTGTGATTTTTAAAAGATAGTGAGATTTTGTTGTAGAGTTTAGTAACATAGTATAAGAAGTTTTTTTGGTCTCAATATAGCGTTTGTGGTTCCTTGTTGTATGTGTTTTTGACTCTGAGATCTACTGTTTCTAATATGTGTGATTGTTGTTATTTTTTAATTTAAAATTTATGAATGTAAAGCAGTACTGTTTTAGAGTATAATTGTTTTATTGACATAATATTAAGTTTGTTGAAGATTTCGTACGTACTAGTTCTTACAGGGACTATAAGTATAATTTTCATTATGTCTTTTTGTGTTCTAATGAGTAAAGTTGAAGGTTGAAGGCACTGGAAATAAGAGAAAGCACGAATGAGACAAGATAAAAATCTTATAGACAATCCAAACCCTACTCGGATCAAGTAACCACATATTCAATATAAATAGAAACTCACAGAGTGATCTTTGATTATGAATTATTAATGACTATTTAATTTTAACATTTTAAGATGACGTAAAGGTAAAAAAATATATATATGCATTACAGAATATTTTCTTAGTCCTCCTCACTAAGGGATCCTGTACTGAGGCGAGTTAGGATTTGAATAGAAGATTTTCAGAGACATATGTATTTCAAGGGTTGGGTAGGCTATTTTTAGTAACTTCTATGACGATGTTTTAAAAATAACAGTCAGCTCTTTTCCTGATAACTCCTTAAGCCAATTTTTTTGCTGGACTTAATTTAGTTATTAATTGGTTTTATTTGTTTGCTACTAGGTGGGAATTTTATGAATAACCTCACATATAAAAATTCAGAGCTTCTTTGTCCAAAGGTAGTATTACACTAATGTAAATTTAGCTTGTCTATTTGCTTTGTTCTTGTATTATGATTATGAGGTATTTGTCTTAACATTTGTTTGGAGACGAACAAGAATATTTTGGCAAATAGTTTTGTTATACTTGAATCTAGTTGGACTATTAACAGGACACTGCCACCTCAGGAGACACATACAGCTATTAGGAGTGACAAGCATCGATAGATGTATGAAAATTTGAAGAGGATGAAGAAACATCCAATTAATCTATGGAGCTCTATCTTCTTCCTATCTATTTATCTATCTATCTGTCTTCCATCTATCTATCTATCTATCTATCTATCTATCTATCTATCTATCTATCTATCTATCTATCTATCTATCTATCTATCTTCCATGATAGTTGGAAGAATTTAAGTTATTCGATGTTCCCCGAAAATGAGCCTAGTAATATTTAGGAGTTTTTTAGTAATTAACCCAAGGCAGTATTCCACTGGTATGTAGTAGAATCAAAGTGACGTCATTATTCCGTGACCTTTGCCTATTTAACGTTATATTCATTAAATATTTTTACTGATATTATATTAAAATTGTTATTAACCTTTTCTTGTCGGTGCTGTCAACTGAATTGGCATTGGATTATTTAAATATCTCTGTAAAAATACAAAACATAGAATTCATATTTTAGGTATTCCTCCGCAATAGACTTCTGTATTAGAGGAAATAATTATAATAAAGACGCATTTATAAAACTCAATAGAATAAAATGTTTTGTCGAAAAACTTGGAAAAAATAATCAGCGAAATACGTACGTCTGGTCGCGTTGCTCCTTTGCCGAGTGGTGCGGTGTTTACCACGCCGTGTCAGTCATTTGCGGTCGTCTGTAGCAGCCGGCAGGAAATGGACGTATCATGCGTTTTATGCATGGCCGATGTTTATTCCTTATTTTCGGCACTTATACATACTATTATATATTAACTCTACGAATCACAAATTGTTTTAAAGTGCAGAATTAACAATGACATTATATAAACCGATTATTATAATACGCATCCACTATTTGGTCTCCTAATTACGAGATTCATAATTACAGAATCAAATCCATAAAAAGAAAATTAACCCGTGCGATTGCATATCGTGAAGGTTTATCTGATCAATTTGGAACGTATAATGACCGAATTTCGCTCTACAAACTACAATCTCTGTCAGTCAGACGTAAACTTTCTGATGTATTCCTTTTGTACAAAATTATGCATGCATCAATTGATACACCAAACATTTTATTACAAATCAACATAATTTTTAAGTTTAAGTTTTAACGTAAGAGAAAAGATATTTTTTTTAATATTAAAATCTATCATACAAATACGGGATTTTTCTCTCCTTAACCGCGGATATTAAGAAATTACAATACGTACACTAATAATGAAATAGACATTTTTAATGACACAATTAATGAATATAAAAAAAAATTCTCCATTACTATCAAACTGATAATGTGATGATGCCCTTTATTAAGTACCAAAACAGTGTACCATCAGCACAGGTGACAATAAGGAGATAGTTTATACACCCACTTATAATATGTTTTCGATCTTTCACTCGTTTGTCATTTGCTTTAGTATCATTTTTAGCAGGCAATAATTGTTGTTTATTTTACTTGTTAATTATTATTGCTTTTTATACATTTATGTTTGTATGTTTTGAGAATATTGCCTGCTTTACCTAGTAAAATAAAATAAAACAAAATGTTTAAAGTATATGTGCACATTCCTACACTATTATTAAAATTATTTACATAAGTAGTAAAAGTAAACTATTAATTTTATCAAGCTAAAAAACTCTAAATATGTACACAGTACACCGAGTGTATAGCACCGGAACTCGCCGAGTTTCTAACACCGTAAAGGAAAGGTTAAAGAGAATTCGACATGTTGAATCGACAAGTTTTTCATGTATGTCGTGAAAACGATACAACAAAACGATTAAAATAGTGAAAAATAAAGGTACTTTGTTTCTTCAATGTGTGTATAATTATTTTGTCGCGTCATTATTAATAAAATTAAAAACAATTACTTTGTTTACCCCACTGCACTGTTTAATATATTAATATTAACATGTTTCGGAAGCGAAGCTTCCCTCATCAGGATACACAGTATACTGTGATCGAAACATGTTGATATTTGTATATTAAACGGTGGTGTAAACAAAATACTTCTTATTAAGTCTATTAATAATGACTCCACGAAATAATTATTTTCCTGTTTAAGAAATTGTTTTTGTGTTTAATTCTTTTATTTTAAAAATAAATTATGTAAAACAAATTTAATAATGTTATTGTTCAGTTCCGCGAGTATTTATGTTCTTTTTTTTATTATCGTGACAGCTGTTTCGGCGTTCAATGTCATTTTCAAACTGTGGTTAGGCCACGTCGAGACTTATTTATATTATGATTCCATTTACCCCATCTAATTTGTAAAATGATTTATTACCGGTAAAACAGATTTACTGAGAAAATAATTGTGACAATAGATTCTCTATTCTATAAGGTAATTTGAAAACTGTTTCCCCGCATTGAATGGCAATGTTTTCTTAATTGTTTTAATGACGTGACTGCTATTGACTTATTTAAATGTGTTATATTGTTTAGGTCTTGTGAACATACTGAGATGTGGGGAATAAAAAAAATCCTTACTTTATTAATTGATTTTATGTTAGCATCATGCGTTCATTTATTAATTTCCAATTGTTCAAATAAACTTAATTTAACACCATTTCTTATATCTTTGATTCACTGTCAGCTAAAAAAGCCTTCATAGGTTAGGTTAGAATTTTTCAGTAATTATTGTTATATAACCTGAAAATGGGTACTTTACTCAGTTCGAAAAATATCAGTAGTTATTTCTTCATAGCATAAAACCAATGCCTTGCACATAGGAGGAAATGAATACCTCGGAATTAAATGAATCATAGCGAAATTAAAGTGAATTTATGATAGTTTTTATATAAATTCAAGGACACGGCGGTTAACCAAAGGACTTTATTTTTTTATTTTTTAACTACTACCTTTTGGTTATTGGGCGAGTGATTAGATTACTGATTCAAGGGCATTTCATAATACGAGGAACAGATGTGTTAATACAGGAAAGTTTTAATGATTAAATTATAGAAGTTCTGTCAGTTCCGACGATTTTCTTAATGGGTTTTATGTTGTCGTCAATGAATGCGTATTTTAACGTAGTCATTCGGTTGCCAAGCTGGAAGATTAGTACAGGATTTAAGAAAATACATTGGTCATTAATATTTTAATAGGTAAGAATATAAACAGAGGGTTAAAATGGAAAAAAAATAAGTAATTTAGATTAGTAAAATAAGTAATTTAGATTAGTAAAATAATTAATTAATTAAAAATTACTATGTAATCACCACTTTATAAATGTATACATATCAACATGTATCGAAAGCAATGCTTTCCTCACCAGGAATATACGGAGTACTAAAAAATATTTATGTCAAGTATAGACAATGTTTAAGAATTGCTTTGTAATCAGAAATTTATTAATATATACATATCAACATGTTTCGAAAGCGATGCTTTCCTCATCAGGAATATACGGAATACTAAAAAATAATAATGTCAAGTATAACAAATGATAAACATAGAACACAATAATGTAAGAATAGACAAACTATAAACCAAAACAAAAATTTATCAAAGTAGGTAATAATTAAACAATAATGTTAATAAAAAAATATTATAAAATATTGAATAACAAATTTATATTAGAAATTAAAAAAAAAAAAAATTTCATTATAAATTTTAATATGAAAATAAATTGGAGAGATAGCTGCAATTTTTTTTTTATATTAATTATATTTAATTTACTATTAACCCTTTTTCTGATTTCTCAAATTTCAAATTTGTCTAATTGTAAACCGGTTGTATTTGTATGTTAAAATTTTAAACCTTTATTTATATCAAAAAAAGTATTGGTTTCCAAAATATAATTGACAAATTCAGAATAATAATTATTACTTAAACACCTGAGGTGTTCCTTAACTCTAATAATAAAATTTCTTGAAGTATTTCCTATGTAAAAAAGTTACAATCGTTTAAAATTAATCTATATACGCCAGATTTATTTAAAATATCATATTAATCCTTGTAAATAAAAAAAATATTTTTAAAAATTTATTATTAGTATAAAAAGCTGGTTTGATAATATTTATATTAAACATTATTTATATTTGGTATCAATTTTTAATTCATTTATTAATAATGACGCCACAAAGTGAATACCAATCTTTCGAAGAAATCATAGATTAGTAAAGTTTAAAGGGTTATTTCATTTTTTAAATATTAAATTACATTATATTAGATTGATGTGCTTGTTGAAAAAATAAAAATAATTTTAAGGTGAGGTGTTATAAGCGCAGTTGAGTGGTTTCGGTGTTGATTATTAAATTTATTGCGGTTATTGTGATTTTTAAAGTATAGTGAGATTTTGTTGTAGAGTTCAGTAAAAGAAGTTTTTTTTTGTCCAAATGTTGTGTTTGTGGTTCTTTGTTGTATGTGTTTTTGGCTCTGAGATCTAGTGTTTCTAATATGTGTGATTATTTTTATTTGTCGTTTTTTGTATTTATGGACGTAAAGCAGTATGTTAAGTTTGTTAAAGACTTCGTCAGAACTAGTGAACTACAGAACTACACATTAAGTATAATTTTCGTGATGGCTATTTGTGTTAAATAAAAATAAAAATATTATCATTAGCACTGCCCCATCCGATGATACCATATTATAATAGTGATTGGAAGAGACCCATGTAGATCTTAATCAAATCTTTTGTACTGAGAACATTGCTTATTGTTTTAAAAAAGTAAGTTATTTTTTTAAATTATGTTATTTATATAAATAGTGTGGTACCTTATTAAAGTACTTGACTAATCTGATCTGGTCACCAACCACGACTAAAGCTATTTCAAGCAACGTTTTGATTCTCAATGCTGATCTTTCACCAGGGCGATACGAAAAGTATCTACCACTGTGGTCTTCAAATGAAGCTCTTACACATATGTTTTAAATACCTTAGGTCTCTTTGTAAAATCACCATCATTGCAACACTCGCGTCACAAAATGATAATCTCGATTTGTTAATTATATTTTTACATAACTTTCAATAGGAGTATTTCACTTGTGCTTTCTCCAATAACCTGTAGCATGTAATAGATGGGAGGTTCGTATGAAATAGGGTCAAATCAGGTCTAAGATGCCAGTCTGGCCCTAAAAGATGTATTATCTTATTAATGTATATTTTGTTAATCTATGACCGTAAATCAAAATGAAATGAACATGGAGAATGTACCTACATTCGAGTAATTAATGAGGCGGAACCGCAGTTTGGACGTAATGTGGTCAAATATAGGGTTACAGCGTATGTAGTGGTGTGGTTGTGAGAGTTGACTTTGTATACGCAAGCCGATTTTTAAATGCGGTATCGCGCAAGTCGCTATCGTCGAGCAAGTCGAAGATTAGGTACTTGTAGTTTCCCTCAGGTGAGAGACTATTATTCTGAATTGAAACGTTGTTGATTGAAATAATTTTTGCCGTGTTTGGTGACCAGATGTGAATGGCTGAGTACTTTTTAACCTTACTCTATCCTAACTGCTTACCCTGAAACTCCCTTCAGTCTCACAAAATACCTATGATGAGTCGCACATTTTTCACACACTTTTATTAATTCATTTATTATATTCTGTACGCATATATATATATAGGCTTTCATATATTTGTCACACAATTCAAATTACAATAGGTTCAAAACACATCACAGTAGACACATTTTTATTACAATAACTCCACATGGAGGCCCTGAGGGAAATAATTTCCCTCAAGGTCTATATCATCTTTGGGGATGCTATGTTGAAGGTCTTTTATAAGATAGGAAGGAGTGAACCTGGATCTTGTATAGATAGAATAATGTTGTAGGAGGGAGGAAACACAGCCGAGATATTGAACACAAGAACGAGTTGTAAAAGCGACCCGTTCTCATGTGACAAATTTCGATCGTGTGCAAATGTTGGGCGCGCGTTTGGCGTATTTTTCGACTGTGCACCGGTGCCGAAGGGATCAATGACGCTAGTTCCTCAGAGCATCTTACATTTAATACCTGTTGAACAAGTACAGCATTCCCACCTGTGTTCCAAATATTGCAATCGATTTGTTAAGATATGCCAACCTATCAAACGGACCGCCCATTTCTGCACAGAGTCAAGGGTTTTTTTCAGATATTTTAGGGCTACCGACCAGAGGTGGCCGCCAAAATTCTACAGTGGGGCGCACTTGCGATTTGTACAGGGTCAGCAGTTCTGTACAATACGCCCAGCTTCTGAGATGCTAGCTTAGAATAGATAGCCTTCACAAAATACAACAACTAAATATTTAATTTGTCTCACAAACAAATTCAGCAATAACATTGTTTAAGTACAGTTCCAAATAATTTGCAACAAAGGCCAATATCTTATACTCTAGACATATATATCTTATTATGAAAGAATGTTTTCAAAATTTAAGGTACTGTTAAGTAGGAACAAAAATAAATATAATGAATTAAACTGCACACCAAAAGCGTTCTGTTCAATATTTAGTAATAATGCCTGTAGTGCAAGAAATAAGTCAAGCGAAAAACAAAATGATTCATTTGAGATTTTTGTTTGCCGTTTTAATGAATTGCACTGAAGTGTCCTGGCGCCAATAACTCCACATTCTCTTCAATAAACAGATACACTCAAGTCTCCTGTGACGCATCCCGTGGGCGTATCCTCAATCCTCAAGTCCCGAATCCGTCATGGTTGTTGTCTGTTGTCAACCGAGTCGCATTTCCTAATAATCATTTTATTGTTATTGTTACAATGCCTCCTAGACTGTCAGCCAAGGTTCTGGGACGCCCCCGACTTGTTCTACGCCCTCACCGGAGCGCACATTAAAAGGTCAATTATTTTAAGGCACTTCGGCAATGGAAGTGGTATATATTATAAATTTATAAGGAGTGTAAAATACATACTACTTGTTGCAAAAAAATTAAGTGACACATTTTTTGACAAATATTTCGAAGGTCTTTAGATTTGAATCGGATTTCCTCAATCTTCAGGTAGGTATATATTTCTAATAGACCCATGGATGCTGTTAAGTTGCGCATTGTGTCTTATAAAATAAGAAGAAATATAAAATGGGATGTTAAAAAAGCACATTTATTCGAAAATTTCCTTGCAGGGATACACATAGAAGATGGATTTTCACACAACTATCTTGGCTCACGCTCACGTATCGTCTCATATACCGCACTGCCACAACTACATAGCCAAAGTCTCCTTCTTTCCTGAGAATCGTGACTTCCACTCCAATTACCCTTTTGTACAAGGTTCCTCACTCCTCGCGATCCTGCCCTCCGTGGAGAGCTGCGGATACCGACGTTCCGGACCACTCAAACGCATCGGGGATCTTCCTCTCCTTTTCTTGTTTTATACTTTGCCAGTAACCATGAGTTTCTCCAGGTTTGATTTCTCGGTTTGGCAGCAATGTGTCCAAAGTATGTCATACAGTTGATAGCCTATTGTGGATTCCTAGCACTTCCAGAATGAATGTAAACCTGAGCATTTTTCTCATCTATCACCACATTTAGAGGGCGTCTATCCGTTTCCACTCGCTAGCTCAAGTATAGAGTAATAAACGGAAAATCAGAGCCCGGACGAGTCTTATATTGGTGCTCTTCATTATTTTATTATTTATTTTTTATATAAACGTACCATTTTCGAACTACACGAAATACACAACATGAAATGAGATAAACAAGAGCTGCAGAAAAAGAACAGTTCTTACATAATACACGAATGAAGCAATGACAAAAATATTAATTTGAGAGAACATTCAAGTCAAACTCCGAACAAGGTTTCGGTAGAGTGCACGAAAAGAGACATTTATGATGTTCTTCCAAGATTATTTTCATAAAGTAAATATCATTTAGAACCAAATTTTGCAAGGCAACCAAATTATGGACAGTTAAAAATGGTACCCATAATTAGTAGAGTTTTGTTTGAGGAAAAACATTTAATTGTCTCTAGTCTAAGGCAAGGAATTTTGAACTGAATAAGATGCAACAAAGAAAGTCAGTCAATTATACAATTAATAATTTAAAAAATTTCTATTTATGCCTCTGTAAATCCTTTTTTTTGTACTCTGATCATGATGTCTTCCATCATGCAAATCCCTTTTTTAACATCTGTTTCACTGCTCCCCTCGTCACAGCCAAAGCCAACATAAGTTCAATTGGAAGAGCGACAAATACAAGATCATCCAACTGATAATTTAGAAAAAAGATTGGTGGAACACGTAGTAGACTTACCGTAGACGAAATTTACGTGAGCACTGAACATGTAATTTCAAGAAGTTTGATCCATAATCCATCCCAATTTGAAAGAAATCTGATTTCGTCATTAAAATTGATTTTCTGGTCACGATAGAAATTCGACATTTTAAAATGTTTGAGCAAATTCAACAGAAGGAAAAGTTGGGCTTTTTTGAACACAATGCTAAGTGGACAAGAGGGTATTGTTCCGGGCAGCGTACTACAAAATAAGGATTGACCCAATGATAGCCAACATCCAGTAGTAGAGAACAACATAATATATATATATATATATATATATATATATTTTTAAATATGTTACTTTTTAAAATGTTAATTATATTAATTACTAGCTGATGTGTACCCGGCCTTGCTCGGGATTTTTTTGTAGTTGTGAATTCTTGTTTGTCATTAGGGTGCTATACTTGATTTGACAGTGAAAGTAACTATCTCCAAATAAAGAAATATTCATTTAAATATTTTATTTCATTCCAAACGTTTATTTTTTCAAAATTTGTCTAAATCATAAAGTTCTAATGTAGGTACCTACTCGTATTTTCCATTTTGAAAATATTCTACACAAAAAAAACCTTCCTCTTTTGAATATGCAATCTGTCGCTAACCAGAGTGTTGTATCTATGGGCTAACCTAAATAAAACATGGCGGGTTCAATGCTTTTCATACTAATTTTAAAACGTTATGGCAATAGTTTTACATATTGGATTTCATTCAAACTACTTTCTAAACCTTCCCGACACTGATAAAAATAAACTGTGCTATTTTCAGCGAAACCGGTCCAGTGATTTTCGAGAACATTGAGAACAAACAAACACACTTACATTGATCGTTATATATATATATAGATTGTCTTTAAATGAGGCATCCATTATCCACAGTTGCATAAAGAACAAAGTTGCCCACACAAAATTCATTTTCCTTTTTAAATTTCACTTTCACTGAATTCCGTTCAACTTCTATTTATAACTTTGCATGCGATCCGTGTCCAAACCGAACGCAGGGCTCCTTAGCCTTAGTCATGGGCGTTTCGATATCGCAGAGGAACACTCGGTGGGCGTTACTAATAATAGCTTCATGCAAACCTATATGTGGTACCTTAACATATGACAATAGAAGGTGATGTCACTGCTTTATCGGTTCATTTGAATATAACTAGGGTTAGCTAGTTCTAAGATCAAATGTTTGAACATGTGTTTAATCGCATAAAAAAAGCACACCATTCCACTAAGATACTATTTTAAAATTAATTGATTTTAACCCACTTCCCTTCAAATTTGACCCAAATCTGTGTGTCCGTGGGAAGATTTATTTTCCTAAAATTATTATATGCAAATTCAGGGCCAAAAAGGTATAAT
This sequence comes from Halesus radiatus, assembly GCA_022606495.2. Classification (NCBI taxonomy): domain Eukaryota; kingdom Metazoa; phylum Arthropoda; class Insecta; order Trichoptera; family Limnephilidae; genus Halesus; species Halesus radiatus. The sequence continues at coordinate 59,776 of JAHDVE020000855.1, forward strand.
ATCGATATAATAATATTTTTTAGAAATTGTTATTCGTGTTTCTGCATATATTTCCTTTTTTTATGTTTGCTTTCACCATACAGGTTTTTTATATAAACGATCACTCCTTTCCGAATCACAAGCAATAGCTTAAATTAGGAAATAATATATATTGCATAAATCTGTTGTCCATGTGGGATATGTAACAAATTAATACTATCCAATAAAAATATTACATTATTTCAAAAAGATCAATTCTCAAATCCCATTGAACTTCAAATACCACTACGAGAGCTACTCGTTCCAAAATCCTATTAAAATGTAACAACACCAGGACTGATCATTACAAATGCTCGCTTGTACCTAGATTACATGAAGTTAGTAATAGATACGCAGACGTAGCGATTAGATTTAACTGCACGGAAGGTTGGTATAAAACGGCTATACTATCATATGTTTTCAATCAATATTCATTTAACCAAAGTTTACTATACATTTTATATGTGCGCATATCTTTTACTTGTATGTCCTTCGAGAACTTTCATTCTTTTTATACTCTCTGATGTCATGGTACGACCTAATGCCACATTTAATAGTTGCTTTAAAAAATATTTTTACTACATTCTTATACTTATAGTAAACTGTGACATACGATTATTTTTATATTTATATCGTTAATATTAAATAAAAAAATAAAATATCTAATATGGTAATGGTTCATATTTTTAAATTAATTGATTTTTGCCAACAACTTCTTTTCAGATTAATTTTATAAATTTGTTCGCAAAGAAAGCAATTTGACCTCAATTTATTGGCACAAAGTTAGCATTTTACTTACATTATTTAAAAATAAATAGAATTATTAGTTTTTGATCATTTTCCAAATCAAATTCAATAGTCATATGCACAATAATTTATTTTTTTTTAATGTGAAGCAAATTTATTGAAATTTTTTAACAGACGCTTGAATTGCATCTAGATTGTCTCTTTGTCATTCCGAATAGTCGGTTTGTTACCTTACACAGCTTCTTGTACTCGAAGCAGCGACTAGGGACATCTAATTCGGGCACGCTGAAAGGGCGTCTCATATTGATCATATATTTTTGAACAGTGTTCTGGTTTCAGTGCCTAAAAATACCTTAGCATCCTCTTACTTAAAATAAATATCCACCAACCTCCCAACCTACGACTAGACATCGCGTGTCTTATATCCGATATGTTAATATTCAACAGACACAAAGGGGATCCTTGTCAGACCATTTCTTTAAAAGAAAGATTCCCTTTAGTTTCGCTTTTTCTTGAGGCTGAACCATAAAAAAGCAACAATAGATTAAGTCACGGTCTTAGAATCAATATACACATCATGACGTATGTAGTAACATTTTACTGTAATGTGAGAAGAACACTGGATTACTTCATCCTGTTTGGGGAGCCCTATTCTTTAAATATTGTTGGCAATTTTACCGAACCTCTCATTATGACCGGTCAGTGACTGAGTTGGCATCGCGTTTGGGTCTCACCCAGGCGTCGTGAATTCAAGTCCTCCATTACGACACGAGCAACATATTCCGCTTAATGTGATGGTAGTAGGAGATTTACAAATCTGGTCAGGTTATTCGTAACCACGGAATATTTGTCTTTTTAAAAAATAAAAAAACAGTCAAATAGAATATCTCATTCACGTATCGATCAACTTTCAACAGACGACTGTTCTTCAGCCGTAAAAATCATCTTCGTCCTACAGAGATTCATCCTTCCCGTAGATATATTGTGTTCAATCAGTTACAGTTTTAATCAAATGAAACACTCAAACTTTGTTTACACCACATTTATTTTATACGCTTACCGGTTTCGGAACAACCGTTCCATCCTTAGGGCAAGTGTATACACATTTATTCTATACGCCTACCAGTTTCGGAACAACCGTTCTATCCTTAGGGCAAGTGTATACACATTTATTCTATACGCCTACCAGTTTCGGAACAACCGTTCTATCCTTAGGGCAAGTGTATACACATTTATTCTATACGCCTACCGGTTTCGGAACAACCGTTCCATCCTTAGGGCAAGTGTATACACATTTATTCTATACGCCTACCGGTTTCGGAACAACCGTTCCATCCTTAGGGCAAGTGTATACACATTTATTCTATACGCCTACCGGTTTCGGAACAACCGTTCCATCCTTAGGGCAAGTGTATACACATTTATTCTATACGCCTACCGGTTTCGGAACAACCGTTCCATCCTTAGGGCAAGTGTATACACATTTATTCTATACGCCTACCGGTTTCGGAACAACCGTTCCATCCTTAGGGCAAGTGTATACACATTTATTCTATACGCCTACCGGTTTCGGAACAACCGTTCCATCCTTAGGGCAAGTGTATACACATTTATTCTATACGCCTACCGGTTTCGGAACAACCGTTCCATCCTTAGGGCAAGTGTATACACATTTATTCTATACGCCTACCGGTTTCGGAACAACCGTTCCATCCTTAGGGCAAATGTATACACATTTATTCTATACGCCTACCGGTTTCGGAACAACCGTTCCATCCTTAGGGCAGCCTTATTTTATACGCCTACGGTTGTTCCGAAACCGGTAAGCGTATAAAATAAATGTGGTTTAAACAAAGTTTGAGTGTTTCATTTGATTATAATGGATAACCACCAAGCTTCATACAATAGTTACATTTTTATTTGGATCATGAATTCAGGAACTTAGCTTACTCTCGTTTTAGCTTACCTTTAGCTTCGCTTAACATTAAAACCTTTTCGTTTAATGTTATGCTCGTCTTTGATGAATTTAATGGACTATCTATTACAAAAGAAAAAAAAGCCTAATATCAAATTAATAAAGAATTTTTCATCAATAATATTAACTCCATTGACAGTATAAGCAATAGATTCAAAACAAATGGTTTAATAGCCATCCCAATGTTAAGAACGACCACATCACAGCACCACTACTTCTATTTAGGTATAAGATGGCACAATATATTATTATCCAAAAACACAATGAATGTTACCGAAACATTGAAACATGAGCAATTCAAAAAAGAAAATTTACTCCCTGAACTTAGATATAGACATTGTGTAGAATGTATAATATATAGCATATAAATAATATTTGGTTATGTTTTATTATTACTCTAAAATATTTCTATTTATTTACGTTTGTAGTTATTTAATAAGTTTTTTAATATTGTTTACATTGTTAATATTGTTAATATTGTTAATATTGTTAATATTGTTAATATTGTTAATATTGTTAATATTGTTAATATTGTTAATATTGTTAATATTGTTTATTGTTTGAATTGTTTTTATTATTTTATCATTACGTTTGTAAGTACTCCTCCCATAATCATGAGCTACTGCAGTTTAATTTATGGAGAGTAGATCAATAAGAAGTTTAAAAAATCATGAATATGGTGTATTATGTTTTAATTGTGTAATTTTTTTGTAATAAATAAATAAAATAACCTAAAATAATATATATTGCTAAATAGGAACTTGTATTCTATATCTGTAAGTAAATGTGATAAAATGTGAGACATGTTTTACTAAAAATTCTTCTTCAATACAGTTTCGCTTAGTGAGACAGGTTATGCATAACTTTATATGTATTATTTTTGTCTATTTCTTTATAACTGTTCTTTATAACCGTTCTTATAATCATTACTCTTGCTGTCCAAGCAGCAACCCCATATTCATCTACATTTACAAAGCTCTTATCTGATGCAGAGGATGCTTCTATCCTCTAAGTCTATGTATCGCGCTCGTACGTGAGAATTGGCAGTGTTGTGTCATCGTGTCATTCCTACCAAACAAGTTTAATGCTGGTCACATAAAAAGAGGGCATTATGGATTCATCCAATCGATATGTATTACAGTAATCGATTTCTAATTCGAAATTATTTCTTGAATCCTGGTGGTTAGCCATATTGTGTTCCGGCTGATTTAAAAAAGCTGCTTACTTACTTACCTACAGGTACATTTCTAGCAGCCTCCACGGTATCCTAGCAACGCGTTGTTGGGTTTAATGAGATGGATATATTCAGAGCGCTCAATGTCATCAGATTTAAATAAGAACGTCATGTTAATACTACACCATTGTAATGTCACGGTGTATTTATGTTCATCTCAATACGGTCTTGAAATATCTCTATAAAAACCTACATGCGTGGGGTGTCAACTTATACTTATTTTAAGTTTATTTCTGTAGTAAGGAAATGGCTCCAATCAAAACCCGTAGAAATTTGAAGAAATCGTTTTAACTGTATGTTGCTTTCACATTTTAAGATGTTCACATTAATATAAAATGTTATAATTTTTTTAAATAATTGGTAATGAGAGAAGCAATTTTGAAAGGATTTAAAAAATATATACGATTGAGACAAAGTAGACTCGCCGAATGCCACAGTCAACATTTTAAGTGCGTTGGAGCACTTTATTTCATTTTTAACGCAAAATTTAATACATATCCTTTGATTCATTTCTTTCAAAAGTAAAAAATCGAAGAACACAAAAACATGACTAACCTTTCCAGTTGTCAAAAAGAAACCACTAATCCAAAATGGCTGATAATGCTAAAATATGATAAACATATGTGTACCAACATAACAAAAAAAAATCGATAATCGAATGTACACAGCCCGCGAAAATTCGAAATTCACCTTTTCTTTTGAACAAACCATATATAACATTGGAAAATTGGGTTATTAGTTGAAATAATATTAAATTTTTCTTCCTACTCAGAATACAACAAAGAGAGTTTCCGGGTAATCGTGATACCTATCATCGACTTGTTATAATTGTTTTTTTATCATACTTTAACTTTAACTTTACTTGCAACTTGAAAAGTAGAACAAATAGATTTTTTTTAAATTCTTTTATGTAACATTATTAAAATACATGTAGGTACTAACACTTTGTGCCTATTTTCAGTGGCGGCTCGTATCTTTTCAGTGTTTTAGATTGTTAAGATCGACAAAAACAACGTTATTGTTATATAACAACGAGGGAGAGGGGGTTCCCTTGACCTCTCTAACCGGAATCTCTCGACCTATCGCCTTGTACCGCATACATCCGTCACTCTTCGATACGCTGATCGCCAGATTCCTACCCACCCCTCATACTCTTTTCCTTCCGAGAACTTTTCCCCCAAAAAACCCCCCACACAGCATCCCCAAAGATGACATAGACCCTGAAGGAAATTATTTTCCCCGGGGCATCCTGTGTCACGTTATGAAAAATAGATTTTATGAAAAAACTCATATTTAACAAGTAAATAATTAATTCATTTTTTAAGAAATTTTCCCGTCCTTATTCGTAGGTTAATGCAATATTGTGTTCGTATGTTGCTGAATAGGACATAACTATGTAAATAACTATATTACATATACCTTCACACATTTAACTTAGCGGTTGACGGAACAATATTAAGTATATAATGTATATGAAAACACAAAAATAAATATACTGAAAAAAATTTAAAATAGTAAAAATTCTTCAAAAATTACCTTCGTAATCAAATCTTGAGTTTTTCCCACTCTGTAATTATGAAACGTTTATAAAAAGTTATACAATATGTTTAGAAATAATAATAATTGAAATACACATGATAAACGAATATTTTCTAAAATTTTGCTCAAAGTTCTCATTAACTAATACCAGGACGTTCTAACACCTGGCGCCAACCGATTGCCGCATGGTGTACGCGTTGGTAAAGCTACGGTTTCTTAAGAAAGCGGTGCTGTTACTTGGCGGCCGTGATATATCGTGATGCGGCGGGCGGGCCGTCTTAACGGTGACCGGAGCTGTCAAGCTAGACGGACACAGTAACGTACTGCGGTGGAGAGTGGACGATCTGGACATAGTAATTTTCATATGTACTAAAATATTAAAAAATTACATGATGTTTCCATTTTATTTAGTTTTTCAAGTATTATCCCGAAATTACTCCACAAATTTTGTTTTAATTCACATAAAAATGTTAATATCTATTAAAAGCTTCTTACGCTTTTTAATTTCATTTTATAAATATTTTCCAGTCCTAAAAATTATAAATATTTCAATAAATACCAACTCTTCTTGTGCCACCAATCTTCTAATAAACGTAAAATCAATAGAAAAGGAGGATAAAATAGCAATTGTAAAACTTTCGTCTCTATACTTAAATTTTCTAATAAAACTGTTTTCATCTGGAGCGACCAGCCAGGTAAGTATGTTTTTCTGTATCTGTTTGTACATAATTAGTTAAAGAATAGGAAGTAATATTTGTACAGCGCCCTTGAGGTGATTTTTCACAAAAACGAGGCTATACAAATCATCCAATTATTATTATTATTATAAAGTTTCAATTTTCTTACAAAATCAATAAAAAATTCGACATTATCGTTAGTCCAAATCACGTTGGCAATCATTTTCTTTAAATGTTCATCGCTACACGAGAAAAAACGTACCATAATATTGTTGGTCACCGCTATAATCGCCATCATGCAAATGGTGGCACCGCTATTTGATATTCCGCTCACAATCAACGCTCTCTAGGTAATCAATGGGATACAATTTGTATAGACAACATTTTAGTGACGTCATCCACCGCTGGCCGCTGTATAACAGCACCGCTTTCTTGGGAAACCGTAGTTTGAGACAGCTGTAGAAAGGTACCTAGAACGTAACGTCGTGGTTCAATATTACAAGCGAACAAAAATATTTTCAATTATTTACCATACCGGGCAAATTTTACCCAGTTGCGGGTCCCGCCGAATTAAACATTCATTTCTAACCACATAGAATTAACAAAATTAAGGAAATGGTTGTTTTTTTTGGTAGGTTGCAAATGCAGTAATTTTTTAATTTGTTTATGTCATACTATATTAATGTTATATTATGTTATTGAAAACATATTTTCAAGCGAAGTCGTGCATTAATAAGTAAAAGTAGTGAAGCGTTGAAAAAATTAAGAAGTTTGAACCTTGATAGAAGAATGTAACTTCCTCCAAGGTTTGAACTTACTTAACCCCTAATACCAATAACAAAAACACCTTTCCTAATTGTTTTAAGTCTCATCAATTCTTTCCGAAAAACAAAACAAAAAATACCTTAAAAATTCCGGAAAAGGAAACAAGTTACGTCAAGGTCAAAGGACGACAAATTTGTTGTTTCATCGATTGGGTACTTTTAATAGTGGCTAGTGGCTAGTGATGCCACAATCGGTGTTGCGTAACAACAAGCTATCTTTTGCGTTGTTTTTAACAATAAAGCGTTGCGTGGCCAAAGCGGATCGTGACTCCTCCGTTGCGTAACCATAATTTCCGTATAGACACATTATTTAAACAAAAGGTTTGAACTTAAACGGATGGGTGTTTATTTAAATGGCGATCAGTCTATGGGTTCATAGCCGTGTTTCTCAAAGTTGGCAATATCAACTTCCTCCGGCGAGAGCGTTGAAGATGTGAACATCCACAAATATCCACAAACACCCACAAATATCCACAATCATAAACAAACTACCATAAAAATCCACCAACATTGACAACCACAAATATTTACAAAAATTCACAAACACACAAAAGCGATCCATGAAAATCCACCAGCATCCACAAATATCTGCTAAGTTTTGTAAAAAATTTCCGAATTTCCTCTAATTTTATCTAATTGAACTAATATATTGTCAAATGGACGTATCTGCGTCCAATGAGACGAAAAAATTGTCCACAAATATTTACTAATAACCATCCGTCAACATCCTCAAATACCCATAAATATCTGTAAAATAAATCAATTATCAAAAATTCCTAAATTTCCACAAAATTACACAAATATCCGCAAACATTGATAAAATCCACAAGCATTCACAACGATCTACATAAATCTACAATATCATTATTTTAGGTACAATCGGAATTTGCCCGTCCGCCATCAATGGTGATTATTTTGCTCGACCTCTAGCTACCAAGGCCGTACCCCGACTTGGAAATTACTGAACTAAATGTTTGACCAAATAAAGAAGTCGAAATTATATGTCCGGCCAGCACAAACATTGCAATGGCCCTTGGCAGCAAAAAGATTCCCCACCCCCGCATTAGCCAAAACCATTTATTCTACACAACATTTTTAACCAATGACAAGTTGCATATACGAGTATTAATTCAGATTGATTTTTAAGATGATCCTAAAAACTGAATCTTCGACTTATGCGAAATCTTACAGCGACATAAATCTGTATAGATGTGTTATATTGCTTATTTATCATACAGTAACTTTAATTACACAAGTTGCACTGGGTGCTAAAGTAAAATGTCTTTAGGGCGATACCAATAAGTTTAGGAAACTCAGGTTGAAAGTAATTGATGGACCGTGTTTGCAAAACTAATAGTTCTTTTATTTTACATTCTTCTTCACAGCGTTGCCTCATGGCAGGGGATCGTGATCACCATGCTTTCACAGGCTTCAGGAGGCTTCTCCATTTCTCGATTACCACCGCCCTGTCTCTGTGATGACCTTGGAATGTAGGTATTATCATATTTCGGAAAAAAATCTCGTTATTGAATATTAAAGTGTTTCTACAATAAGAGAAAATTCGGTGCAAAAAGAAGTATAATATGTACTTTGGAGAAACTGCCAATTAAGGCAGAAATTTATAAGAGACATCTCTTATGTGCATGTTGATGGGTCCAACTCTTCAATGATATTCAAAAGAAAATACTCAAATTGATAATTTAAATTATATGTCGTTAATTAACATTGTCATATTTTTTTTGAATAGTGTTTAGGATATTATGCCATGTTACGTTTCCTTTTCCTTTAGCCAACATTTGTTACAGTGCTCACATCTGTCCTGATGACGGACACTGTAACGCTGTCTGAGACGTTTGCTACAGGAGGAGGAAGGCATAATATCCCGAAATATTCAAGAAAAAAATATGCTTTTGGCCGTGAAAACCTGAAAACATAACATTATTGTAGGTATAAATTTTTTAGATTGTATATTAGAGACAGAATAAAGAATACATGCTAAAAGTGCTTTCTGCATATATTTAAATGGAAGACGGTGTCCATTCAACTTATTACCTTTTGGTTCTAGCCCCGAGAGAGCCAATGAAAATATAGCTAAAACAGAGTTCTCTCTCTCTTACACTCCCTGCATTGTATATTGCCATTCCATTTGATCGAAATGAAATGGTGGTGAAATTTGTTTTGTATGAGAAATTTAAGACCCGAACGAAACACGCCCACATCGCATTTCTTGTTCCCTTCTTTATTCTATGATTTAAGAGCGCAGCGATCTTATCTCACTAAATATTAAAAACAAAACAAAAAAAATGAGAGATTCTTTCTAGACAGATTATTTATTCATCGACGACCATTGTTGGTTGCAGTGAAAGTAAAATTTAAAAGTGACAATTAATATAATAAGGCATTTCCATGATCTCTTCAGGGATTGTTGCGCCGATGATGATTTAGTAGCCGGCTTATTCCAGCTATTATTACTCGAGCTTTAAAATTTGACTTGAAGAATATTGGCCACAAATAATATTGAGACTATTGACTTCTCCAATCTTACCCCGTCTTACATTTGTTCTAAAAAGATAACCAGCCTTCACCGAGGGCAAAAGAAGATATAGTGTCAAACGAATTATCAAATGAATGAAGGTAAGGTATGGGAATGGAACGAGTCAAAACGTTTAGTCCAGTTCCTACTAGTATAGTAATGTTTTTAGTCGACAGTGAGCTGGTCAAGCGTTCATTCGTCCATTCATCCATTACTTCAACATTATATATAGATTATTGACATTGACGTAAAAAAACTTAACATCATAGTTAATTTCCGGTCTTTGAGTATATAACTAATGATACCTACATTTATTAATTTCCGGTCTTTGAGTATATAACTAATGATACCTACATTTGTGGTGAGCTGTCAGGATTTTGTAATAGTGTAACCGATTCTAGCATGGCACGAAAATAATAACAATATAACTTAATTTATTAGAAATAGTTCAAGTGGTAGACATTATTTCTGTTGTATTGTATTTATTCTTGTTGTTGATAGTTTTTTTATGTTATTTCTTCACGAGAGTCTCAACTGTTCCCCAATATCCAGAACCAGTGGGACTATGGCATTCCCCATTGGGGTATGTTTAAAAAAATGAGAAGGGGAAGAGGAACGTTTAGAAGTCTTTGGCTATTCAAATCTAGTTACAAATTACGGGTAAAAGACATTTCAAGCAAAAAATTATTTATTATCCTACCGCTAAAAGCTCCGTTATAGCCCCCTTCTTACAGAATAATATACCACGCGTAAATGGAGCACTTGGTTCCTTAGTTACATGAACTACGGCTACATTGACATATGAAATTACAAAATGTACTTGGTTACCCGTAGTGCATTTAACTGCATGACAAAAATGCTAAAAAAAATCATTTTAGCAAACAAGACTGAAATCACGGGGAAAACACAAAACTAGAAATAACAATATGTTTAAATATAAGCTGACACAATAGATATTATATAAAAAAAACCCATAGATGCAGTAAAAAAATCAATGTAGTCCGTCTTCCAGAAGGTAATAAACCAACATGAAAGAAGTTTTAAATATAATTGTAAAGCCGTTCCATAAACAATAAAACAAATATCTCAGTCATAAATGTACAATAATATAAAGGTAAATGGGACTCACTCCTGATATACCATAGATTTAGTTTTAATTGTACCAGCCTGAAGATGCCCGTGATATAGTGAAACCGGTCTGGTCAAAAATAAACAAGTGGAAGATAGTTACAAAGTTTTTTTTATTATAAAAATCTTATATTCTATTATATTATCTGTTATGCTCCATAATGTAATAAATAAAATAAGAATAATAATAATTATAAGTACTAATTTTCTCATTGAAGAAAATAATATTAACGTAACCTAAATGAAACATGAAACCTGAAAATACAACAGAAAATAAAAAGATTTCAGTCGCATCTGGGAATCGAACCCAGAACCTCTGCCTTTCCGGGGCAACTTCTTTACCAACTTAGCTAATTAGACCAGTTAACCACCAAATTCAAGATTTGTCAATATTATTCTCCATTTTTAATCCCATATTATTGGCAGCTATCTTTATGATATATTAAAAATGGAGAATAATATTCACAAATCTTGAATTTGAGATATGATATCGATGAAGATGACATAAATTGTACTGGTCTCATTAGCTAAGTTGGTAAAGCGATTGCCCCGGATAGGCAGATGACCTGGGTTCGAGTTCCAGATGCGACTGAAATATATTTATTTTCTGTTGTTTTTTCAGGTTTCATTTTTCATTTAGGTTATGTTAATATTATTTTCTTCAATGATTAAAAATATTACGATGAGGTTGTTAAATCTCAATAAAAATAATTAATAATCAAAAATTGAAATAATTTTTTCATGTCAAAAAGGATTGGAAATTTATGATGCAACCAGATTATGTCAGGTTTGTTGCTATGCTTATTTATCAATTTTCCTTACGACAGCTATGAAGTCATTTTTATGATTCACACTTAACAATCGAAATCCTAACACCCATCGGCCATACGTGAAGTTAAAATCCATGTCAAAAGTCACGAAGTTGTTAAAATATGAACACGACCTACGTGACAGAGCTGAATGCTCATTGACTCAGATACCAGAGGTAGCGCGCTCAATATTAAAAAAAGAGGGATTAGTTCACGAGTATTTGAAAAACAAATATTTGAAACTGAAAAACATATGGGGAAACACACACATTACATTCTTGAATAAGTTACAAATAATACAGAATAAAGTTTTTAAAAAAAATTCAATTATAACCCGGCAACCTTCACAAAAAAAATATATCAAGAAATGAACTTGCTGAAAATCAGAAAACTGTACGAATATAATATATGCCTTCATCTACAAAATAGAAAATGGATATTATTTTTTTTTATTCTACTAATCGTGCTGTCTTCCTCGTGCGTCCCCGACTTCTTCTACCATTATCGCTTGCAGTATGTTCACGGAGGGGCGAGTTTCCGTTTTTCCAGCCCTTATAAGATCCAGGATGGCTGGAATGAGGGAAAAAGAATAAACAGCTCCGGGAATATCCTCATCATGGAGGCCCGCCTCAGTCCAGCCTCCAGCATCGGCGCATACTGGAGAAAGATATTGGCTCCTCACTAGTTAAATATCGTAGCACCTTGAAGGCTTTATTTTCATGTTCTTATTTTATTTTTTTCTGTTTTATGTGTCATCTATCATTCACATTATTTTATTTCTATAAAATTTTGCTCATTTTAGTATATTTTTATAACTATTGTATGTATATTTTATATGGAATGTGTGGGACTGCACTAACCTCCCAACATACCGGAATAAACATTTATTATTATTATCTTCCGCCTCATTCATTCTCCTTCGACTCATTTCTTCTTCAATCCGCTCTGCATGTCTAAAACATCTAAGCGTCCCTTTCTTAATCCCAACCACTACGCTTACGTCAGCCTTCCATTCCTTCCGGATCCCGAACACGATAGTACAAAGTTTTACCGCAGAGATTTCATTTCTTCACACCAATATTACGTTCAGAATAAACTTCTCACCGCAGTACACCAACCTACCCACTCAAGATATGACATCACAATTACATCAGAAACACGCTATCGATTAGTACAAATGCCTTAAACAGAGTCAATCTGAATATCTTACAACATAAACACCCGATTAGTCACATTCAGTAGCCCATATATATTTATACGCCCCGTGGCCTTGTGGCGAGGTGCTGGTTTACACGAAGGACGCGGTTCGATTCCCAGAAAGGCCTTAGTCATAGGCTTGCGTGTTCCACTTATGCGATCAGCTGTTTGGTTATTGTTTCATATTGCATATTACGGGGTATTCGTAATCCGAGGCATTCACCTAAAATGCAGATGGTGTCATTTCGTAAGTTGTTTTGGGTTAATTGGCACCAGTAGGGTGAGACACAAAACTTAAAAAAAATACATCTTTATTTGTTTTAAACTACTTCAATGAATAAAATAAACTCCGGAAAGAATGCAAGGCAGAAAAAAGTGCGACGAACAAGAATAATGAGCATTTTATACAAAACTTTTTGTTTTCGTAGAGATTTCATACAGGTCGTCTTTCCATGTGTTCAGTATAAAATAGGTTTTGTTCTATTTTTTATACCAATTTTGGCCCAGTTTGGCGCCCAACATTAGATCACTGTCATCGTTATACTTAAATGTTATTTGACCGGTCAGTGGTTGAGTTGGCATCGCGGCTGGGTCTCACCTTGGCATCGTGAATTCAATTCCCCAGCTGGCTAAATCCTCCATCACGACACAAGCTTTCACACATACCGCTACTGTGATGGTAATAGGAGATTTTCAAATATTGTCAGGTTATTCATAACCCAGAAATATATGTATTTCTTAAAAAAAAGTATTATCTGGAAATATTGCGTGTTTTTTCTGAATGTATTTAAAATATTGTTAACAAGATTATAAGCAGATTGGATTGTGTAAATAAATTTAAAATTATTTTGTGTCATATACTTCGATATGACCTATGGTCACGTTAAATTTGTTGACATTTTATGACGATTGACCTATATCTACAAATATGTGTGCTGATGCTGAAGGGATTAAGGGATGATGCTAGTCCCTTAGAACATCTTCCATTGAAAAACCGAGAACAAGGACAGCATTCCCACCTGATGCCTATGCTCTAAAGATTGCAATCCGTTTGTTAAGTTGTTTTCAAACGGGTCGTCCGCTTCTGGACAGAGTCAAGAATTTTTCAGGTATTTTTATGCTTCAGACCAGTGGTGGCTACCAAATTCAGCAGTGAGGCGCACTTGGGTTCTACAGGGTCATCAATTGTGTACAGTTAAAGTATCTGCAGACCTTGAAGACATAAAACGACCGAGTGAATAAAAAACACGAGTAGGGGCAAGAATCAGAAGAACAGAAGAATATATATGTGACAATGCATGAATGTGAATGAAGCAAGGAGTATTCGGTTTTAAAGAAAATATTTATTTTTCACTTTAAACACCATACAAATTATTGTGACAAATAAAAAAAAAATAAAAAAAATACTGAAATTAAAGGTATTTATAATTTCTTCAAAAGATTGGTATTCACATTGTGGCGACATTATTAATAAATGAATTGAAAATTATTTTGATGAGGGAAGCATCGCTATCGAAACACGTCGATATGTATATATTAATAAAGTGGTGGTTATAAAGTAATTTTTAATTAATTTATTAACAGCATTTAATTGAAAGCGATATATATAAACGTAAAATAAGAAGCGAGGATTGTGTTCCAAGACAAATTTGTATGGCGCTTCATCCTCTCTGCCTATCTCTGCGGAGACATTACGTGATGGTTAGTTAGTTAGTTACATTGATGGTCCACCCTTTTGACCAGTAACTAGCGTAGGATTTTCCGTATTTTATGGATTACTCAGAGCCAGATTGAGTCGGTTAAATTCTCTACGCATGTGATTTCTTAGAGATTAGCGATTTCGTTTAGTGCTCATTATTAAAAAAAAAACCGTTTAGTGCTTTTCAGAAAATAGTTCACCTTTAAAAGTAGCTATTGAATATTCACTATTTTTTTTTTAATTAAGGCCTTGAATATTTTCACTATACATCATCGAATTTCGCCATATTTTTTTTATTTTATTACAAAAAATTACAAAATTATAACATAAATATAACAATACAAGATTTTTTCAGTTCTTGTTAGAAGGGTGAATGCAGGAAACTCCATTAACGGAGGACTGAATACGGTTGGCGCTAACAAAAAGTTGTCCAAAGAAGCGAAGCTAGCAGTCCACAATGAAGTGCTGATACCATCTCTGATGTGGCAGTGAGGCATAGAGTTGGCAGAGGAAGGATGAAAGTAAACTGAATGCTGTAGAAATGAGATTTCTGAGGCGAATATGTGGTAAAACCATGTATGATGTTTATATTTCAATGTTTCGGTTACATTAATTTTGTTCTTGGATAATAATATTTTGTACCATATTATAGTTGTACTGGGCTGTGGTCGTTCTTAGAATTGGGATGGCTATTAAATCATTTGTTTTGAATCTATTGTTTGTACTATCAGTGGGGTGAATTTTATTGATGAAAAATTCTTTGTAAATTTGATATAAGGCTTTTCTTTTATATAATTCTGTAATAGATGGTACATTAAATTCCCGAAATATCTCTGGAGAAGGGAAGTCGTATGGTTTTTTTTAATGATGATTTTAATGATTATTTTTTAATTGTAATTATTGTATAAATATTACGTCTTAAAAGGTATGTAAAAATGGATCTTTCTTCTTTTTAACCATGATATACCCATTTCTGGGTGTTTGCCCCTTTCCGTCATTCATACATTTCCTATTTTAGGCCAGAGGACCTAGACAATATCGATAAAGGTTTTATCGATAATATCGGTAATTTGCCATCGTTCCCGAGCATGACTAAGATCGCCAACGAACAAACAACAGTTCAAATTGATTAAATTAAGAGCATGAATGTAGATAAGTAGACAGGCTGTCAATGTCAGTTTATCAATATCGCTATATTTATCGATAGTTTTATCAATATTAGTTTAAAATTGCCCTACAATGGCAACACTGATACATTTTGTCTATGATGTTGTCAGCTTTGAAGCGTCAAATTCAAACATAGTTATGCAAACTGATTTTAACTCCACACAGAAGGCGCTGTGTTTCCCCTCAGGGCTCTATGCCATTTTTGAGGATGCTGTGTGGGTGAGTGTATTTTACTGGGAAAGATAATTTTCTCTCTCTCTCTCTCCTTCGTTCTGCAGAAGATAGAAAATCCTTTAAAATTGTTGTTGACGAGCAATTTCTACATCAATTTATGTTAAAGGAAGATAAATTTTTAATTTTGTTGTTAGTTCGTCTTTCTTTCATAGTGCGTTAAACAGACCGTATGAAACTCTAAATCCTAATTGTGTCTTAAAATATTGTAATCTTAAACGAAAATAGTTTTCAAGGTCCACAATGAATATCTGAATAGGTATAACCCGTAATTATTCAATATTTTCACCACTCCTTTAAGGCCTGAAGATTACGTTAAGAGATAGTTTTTTTATTGGCGCACTAAGAGATGCAAACGAGGACATTAAAAAGTCAACGGTATCAGAATAATAACCTCAGTCATGCAGACTATACCGCTCTATTCGCAGAAAGCCCCGGAGATTTGTAACAGTAGTTGTTGCTGAATAATCCCAGTAGTCAAGAAATCATATACACACAAATAAGGTCATGGCAATCAGAAAGAGTTACAGCTATAAAAAATATTCAAATACTCAGGAAACAGATTGATCAGGTTAATAATTTATGCATGGGTTTGTTGGAAAACGGATTACCGGTGTAAAAGTAAGCAGAAGCATGACTAGAGCAAGCAAGGGCTACAACTGTCATTCAACTTAATAATTTTCTGTGTAACAAATATTTGAAGATCTGCTGTCGGATTGTCACGGTCAGTAGGTGTGAAGGATCAGAATACGAGAAAAAAGAAACGGCAGTTTCAATGTCGTTTAATGCACATTTTGAACGTGCTCATGAAAGTAGTCCTCGGTATCTTAGCGTAACGCTGGAGAGAAACCTGACGTATGCTCCCACCTGTAAAATGTTACCAAGAAGCCTAAGACTCTCATAATTATCATATGAAATCCAGCTGGATCCAGCTGGATTTCATATTGCGACGCAAACACCCCACGAACAGCTACGATTGGCTTGGTCTATTTGAATCGATGTGTAATTAACTATGCGCGTAACTGCTATGCGCATGGTGAGTGGAGCACTTTCCTCCACCCCATTACAATATATAGCTCTCGAATATTGCACCGCCCACTGTAAAAAGAGAGACATTAATAGCCAGGGAATACAATACTGCCAGAATGGCAACATTACACTTCAAGATGACCTTGCAAACTTTGCCATTTAACGTCCAGAAAACCCTTTTGGTGTGAAGATGAAAGACTGCTTCTATCACATTTCCCTGAAGAGACGAACTCAGTGGTAGCAGCTTGTTGTGAATTTTACTGTTAAATTGCCAGGGTTCTCTCTCCATCGGAAGACGTTGGTTTTCATTAAACCGCTTCCGTTGCAGTCACAGCCGTGAACGGGGCCTAAAGGATTTCGAACTATGTGAATGTAGATATATTCAAACAACATTGTAGAAGAACGTTCCCTTCATCAGTTTCCCTTTGGCACATCTGTGTTGTACCAAGTGACTCCCGGTGCCGTCGACTGGCTTAAAAATCTCAGCATCACACTATGACCTCAACAAAATATAAGGATATTGTTTAAATCAGTGCTTCTTGTTGATGGCTATTAATGGATAAGATGGAATCACATTATGGCATAATGGTATGGAAGATGGTAACCATTATGAGCTGGAGAATACCGCTTGTAAAGTCTATAGAAATGGTGAAGATGACACAATAGTCAGCAGAAACATTAGTAATTTAGTATTAGTATTAGGATTTTTTTTTCTATTACTGAATAATATAAGTACAGTGTAATAACAATAATTCGTCAAACTATTTCATAAAAGTTATAGGTACATATTTGTAGAAGGTACGAGTATATTCATAACAGTGTTACATCTACTCCATACTTCATACTTGGATACCTCACCATCAAATTCACATTCAAAATGTCGAAACAATTCATCGAACATTTTTACTTTTCTTTAATTTTTAAATGTTCCCTTAGAAGAAATAAACTACAAATTCTTATTAAAATCTTTAAAAATTCATACACGTGAAGACGGAAGAAAGATAAGTGAATTAATGTTTCTTTTTAAAGAATATAAATTCGGAGCTCGACCTTTGCGAACTCCCGAATCTTGTCAACATAGGGACACACCAGGCATAAGACCTTTTTCAATGTCACCTTTCACAAACAAATTATGAAGCAAACTCGACAATTCCTCGCCTACGTAGTTTAGCAAACGAATATTCAAGTGATATCGAAATTTTTAACATGACAAATTAAAAGAAAAAATCATCCCACTAATTGGTGTATTTGGTAGAATAGCTCATATTTTACCAGCACACGTTAAGAGGGGCCAATACTTTAGTGTAATCGAGTCCCACCTAAATTACCAAATAGAAATATGGGGAAACATACACATTACATACTTGAACGAATTACAAATAATACAGAATAAATAAAGGTAAAATACCGTGTTGCGAACTCCCTTTCATTTTTGTATTATTATCGATTGTTATTTGCATTATATTTCATTTTTTTTAATTTACAAACTGTTTCTTATAATTTAGTTGAAATTGAACGTGTAAATCTCCTCAAAGCGGCATAATAAACCTTTTGAATAATGCCGTAATGAGGAGATGTTTTTACATAATAATTTGTTTTAACCTTTTCATGTTTATTGCTCCCTACAACCAGATAACGAAGCCACAAAGAGCTATGTTTTCTGGACGTGGAAAAACATTGACATCAGTAAACACAGCTAGAATTAACCTGATCACTACACAAAACCTTTTTTAATTTTTTATCATGTTTTAGTGTTTATATGTTTGTCAGGGAGGTCTTTCAAACGTCGAAATTCAGGCGTCCGCCGACCTTGAAGAATTCGGCCAATTTTTTTTGACTTTTTTGAAATAATGGCTTACAGAGCTCTGGGCCAAAAAGGCCCCTTTCTCTTTCATCGTGAGTTTAAATTATGGTTGTTGGATATAGATTTGATTTTTAATTTAAATTTTTTTGATTTTGCAATGGTACATGGCTGCAGTTAGGGGATATTTAAAACTTTAAGTAAAATTTATTTCGGTTTTTTATGAGTGGTTTTAATATTAACATCGTACTGTGCGAGACAGTTGATAGACGCGTTTTCATGGGTGGGAATACCCGAATAAAAAGATTCCGCGAGACGTGGGAAGTGGTCTTTAAGGAGGGAGATTTCCGAATCCCGGTGGAGCTGGGATACCCTCATCCACTTGGGGGCACCCAGGGCTATGAGAATCGCTCTGTTTTGGAAAGTTTGTAGTCTTTTTAATTGGCTTGTTGAGGCGTGTGCCCAGATTGGGCTTGCGTAAGTTAATTTCGGTCGTATCGTGGATTTGTATATTAAAAGTTTATTTCTTGTAGATAATTTCTTGTTTCTTTTGCATAACATGGAGTAAAGGGCTGCAAGAGTTTTATTGGCTGAGTTTAGGGTTTCAGTGATATGTTTTTTCCAGGTTAATCTACTGTAAAGGGTGATTCCGAGGTATTTAATTTTTTTTTCCAAGGGACGTTTTCTCCGAATAGGTGGATGTTGGCTGGTCTTTTAGGACGTCTACGGGAGAAAACACAAGCGGCGCTTTTGGAGGGATTTATGCTAATTCGCCATTTTTTGAAAAATGATTCTAGTTTTGAGGCGTGGGCTTGGACGCGTCGTGCTGCGGTTTTTTCGCTTACTGCAGTCGACATGACTTCAGTGTCATCTGCAAATTTGCCTATTTTTTTGCGATAGTTGTGGATACTGGGGCGGGGAATATTGCTTAGGTATATGTTGAAGAGTGCTGGTGGAAGAGAATAGAGCCTTGAGGGACACCGGCTCGTAGCAATCTCACGGTGGAAAATATTCCATCTAATTTAATTTTAAATTTACGGTCTTTAATAAAATTTGCTATGAGTTGAATCATTGTCAGGGGGATACCAAGGAGGTACATTTTATAAATGAGACCTCTGTGCCAGACTTTGTCGAATGCTTTGCAGACGTCTTGGGAGAGGACTACTGTGTGTTGGCGACAATTGAAACCGTTTGTTATTTGTTCAACCACCCGCAGAAGTTAGTGGAGAGTGGAAAGGCCCGATCTAAAGCCGTGTTGGAAATCAGGGATGAGTTTAAGTTCGTCGACTATTTTTTTGAGTCTGGTGAGGATAAGTTTTTCAAGTATTTTTTCTGCACTGGGAACGAGGCTGATTGGTCTGTGGTTTTGGGCCTGAAGGGGATCTTTACCAGGTTTGGGGGTGAGAATAATGTCTGCGATTTTGTAGTCTTGTGGGAATAAACGGAGTCTAAAAGACGCGTTGCTGATGGCTGTTAAAGCGCAAATGGCTTTTGTGGGAAGGCATTTTAATATTTTGTTTGAGATTAAGTCGGGATCGGGTGATTTTTTTTATTTTAAGTGATTTTATGATTTTAGTGATTTCCTGAGGGGTTGTGAAGGGGATTGGATTGTCGGTTGGGATTTCTGCCAAAATAGAAGAGACTTTTGAGTCGACGGTTGAAACGAATTGAGGGTCGTCGTAGGTCGTGGATGGGGCGAATTGTTCTTCGAGGCTGTCTGCAAAAGTCTTGGCTTTGTCTCTGGAGGAGTATACTGTGCCTTTTGGGCCCGTAAGGGGACATATGGGGGGGTTTTCTGAGGGATTTTGAAATTTCCAGAAGGCTGTTTTGTCGTCGTCGAGAGTGAAAATAAAGTCATGCCACTGTTCGTCTCTGTATTTTTGAAGTTCTACTTTGACCTGGTGTGCGAGGCGGTTCATCCGAATGCGATCGATCGGGTTTGAAAATCTTTGCCATTCTTTTCGGGCGAAGTTTTTTTTCTCTAATTAGTTCTTTCAGTTCTGCGGGTAAGTCGGGGCGGAGTTTATCATTCGAGACTTCGACGGTGGCAAGGTCTACGGCTGATTTTATGTTGTTAGTGAAATTTTTTGTGGCTAAGTTTAGGCTTTCTTCGTTATTTATTGATGTTTGAATTCTTACTGATTCTAGGAGTTTGGGGATTTTTTGCAATAGAATTTTTTTGCGAGTGGATCTGTGAGATGGTATTGGGGGAAAGGAGCCGTCGGAGTGAAACAAAAGAACAGGATCGTGGTCTGAGGATAATTTTTTTACCGTTTGAAGGGTGTAGAGGAGAGGGCAATTTTTCATAACGATGATGTCTATGACGTCGGGATCATTGTTCGCGTTTTAGGAGAATAATGTGGGAATATCGGGAGCGTTTACGATGAGGGATTTTTCGGCGACGTAGTTGGAAAGAAATAATCCCTTTGTGTTAGTCTTTCGACTGTGCCACGATCCGTGCTTTGCATTAAGCTATTAATGTAGGTAAAGGGCTATCTAGAAGTTTATCGAGGTCCGGGGCAGTTAATTTTCTTTTGGGGGGACTATAAGCTAAAATTTAAACGTAATGCATTTATTAAGAGTATAATAATGATATTTGGATGATTTTTATAGCAACGTTTTTGTGAAAAATCCTCTCAGGACACTGTAATAATGTTATTTTTTTATCACTATCTATTATTACTGCTCATGGATAACAAATTGCCTTCACCGGTTCATCGATCTGTAATACCAAATTTTATGTACAATACATTTGACCCATGAACGTGATGCCGCGTTAAAATATACAGGATATTAATCTTATGTATAGGAATATAATATTATACAGGACCATACTTAGCTGGCAGGTCACTTGATATAAACACTGTTTATTAGCGAAATTTAAAAATATATACGGTACTGCTCGCAGAGGACATAATTTTTGGGAACACCCGCATACGAAGTACGCTTTACGGAAGAAAAAAAAAACAAAGTGTATTTAAAAATAATTAAGAATAACAAGTATATATTTCCAGGTTATTTGCCGATATCTGAATTGCTCCAACTACCATCATTATAAGCGAACAATGTTTGTGTAATGATGAAGGACTAGCTATCAGAGGATTAACATGACGCCTGGGGGGAAACCAGGTTAATTTATTAGGTAAATGAATTATCTTATTTTTTTTAAATCTTTAAAGGTTCAACATTGAATGAAAAAGCTTACAAAATTACACAACCATACAAAAAAAAAATTAAATTTAAATCATTTAGCTGGGAGTGTGTCAATTATTTTTAGTTTTAATTATTGTGACAGCTGTTTCCGCGTTCAAGGCCATTTTCAAACTGCGGTTAATCCACATTGTGACGACTTATTTATATGATTTCATTCACTCCCACCCCATTCTAATTTGGACGGGTTTTTTAAAATAATGATTTATTATCGGTAAAACTGATTTAGTTAGAAAAGTTAGAAAAAGAAGAAGAAAAAAGTGTGTGTTGACAATTATAGAAATCACTAAACTTTATTTCCGCCAGTTTTACGCTTTCTACTATTATGCCTTTCCCAATAAAATCTTATCACAGCTAATCGCCGGTTAAAATTAATACATAAACAATATATTTAACATAATGTAAGGTATTAACGATAGTTAGTTACATAACGCGGTAATTTCTCGTTCGGGAGTCACCTCACCGCGCCACTTCCGTCATGCGGTGCGACCCCCGCTGCTCAGCGCCGCCCAGTTGCCAAATTGTTTTCGTAACCTCAATTTCCTCGACCTCCGACCCTCATATACATAAGTTATCGATTGATATTTACCCCTCGGAGCCGGCTGACTGACTTATGAAGCAATTCGACTGCTTTAAACCGAAACACCGAACGGATAATCTCTAGAAGTGAAGAAGTAGATTTGGAAGAAAACGTTAGTGGCCAATTTATAAAACGCCTTTCGAATCCCGGGCTTCTGATGGTTACACGACTAAACCGAACAATGAAAAAAAAATGTTTCGTAGTACAATATTATACAATGTGACGGTATAGACATCTTTATAAACAGCCTCGCACATGAAAAAAATTTAAAAAAAATGTCATCTTCTATTTACGAAAACGAATGTTTGTCTGTCTGTCCTCGCCTTTGTCGAAAGCAAGAATTCACAACTTCATAACTTTAGTAAAAAAAAAAAATATCCCGAGCAAAGCCGGGTACACATAACCTGGTATATACATCGTGGTGTTATTGGAAATGTTATAACATTCTTCGTTAAATTTTTTTTTCTCTTTCTGTGTCTTATATTATACTTTTTCCCTCACACATTTTTTTAAATTATTTAGCATCTCTACCAAGTGATAAGTAATTAAACTAAACCAAAAACTGTAAATCCTGTGAACATTTTTATTTGAATTATTTACACTCGATATAAATAAATATGATCACATTAATACTCTGTAAATATTCATAAACAATAAACAACGGTTCTAAGTTAATAATTTGACGGTCTTCGTGGTTGAGTAGTTACGATCCTTGGTTACGAATCTGGAGGTCGCGGGTTCAAATTCCGAAATGTGCAAGTTAATTTTATTTGATTGAATTGTATTATTTCACAATTTATTCATTTAAAATAATATGTAGTACATTTGCGGCACGTTCCAGATTGCTCTAATGAAAGACCACCATTCAAAATCGAAACGTTACTTGAGATGGATTTAGTCGTGTTTGGTGACCAGATCTGAATATCGTAAACAATGCAATGCTGGTGTAATCGCAATGAGTAAGATTAAAAAAGGGACGCATAGATAGTTTTAGCATGTAGAGCGAATGCACGAAGAAAGGAGTGAATGGAAGAAGGGGCCGAAGACGCTCGAGGAAGATATGGCACGGTCAAGTGAATCAAATACTTGAGTCTGACCTTGTCAAAAGTTGTAATAACAGAAGAGAATATATGTGATTGCAGCAAGAAGTGTATGCAAAGATCGAGTTGCTTGGCAGTGGACGGTGTGACAGTTATTTCTTTTTCATCAAAAGTAACATACAATTGCGCTTACTTCGGACAAACAGACACTCCCACAACGCACTTCTATCGCTTCATCTCGTCAGTGCCATTAGGCTTTATCTTAATTGGCAAATTTGCCAGCCTGAAGTTATTATGACGGGGAATTCCGGAGGAATCAATTTGCCTTGAACGCGAAATATTCTTTGTGCCTTGAATTGTTTTATGTGATATTTATTGTATTAGTGGATCATTTGTAGAACTCCTTTGGAAGTAAAACTATCAGAGCCATAATCCTACGTAATAAAAATTGGGTATTTATTAGTTAGTTCTTTGATCACAGCATCTACCTAACTACTACTACCTCGTAAACAACAAAATATCGCGTTACAACTGTTTAACATTCAGCGTGGAAAAAAACTTTCGAGTAAGTGTTTTAAAAATAAACAACCTGTTTTAGCGAAAAATGCAGGTATTTAACTGGAAATTTTACTTTTTTAAAGCTCAGTAAAAGACCTAGTTAAATTAAGTGAAAAAATATTAATTGATAACTTATTAATTAAAACTTTAGGCAGGTCATGTCAGGATTCAGAATAACGAAAGTGTGTGAATGAAACGGTGTATAATAATAATAATAATAATTGAATCATTTGTATAGCGCCGTTTGTTGTGAAAAATCACCACGAGAGCACCCATGGTATATACCTTCCTATTCGCTATCTAATTATGTACAAACAGATCCAGAAAAACATACTTACCTGGCAGGTCGCTTCAGATGAACACAGTTTTATTAGGAAATTTAATTTAATTTATTAGATATGATTTTTACAGTTGCTATTTTATCCTCATTTTCTATTGATATTACATTTATTAGAAGATTGGTGGTACAACAAGAGCTGATATTTTTTTAATTTTTAGGTCTGGAAAATATTTATAAAATTACCTTAAAAAGTTTAAGATGTTTTTAATACATGTTTACTTTCTTTTTTTACACATTTAGTTATTTACAGTGTTGCGGGCTTTACCGGTGCGTGAAAAAAAAATCTCATTCTATAAGTGACTTTAGGTGAGCACTAACCGGCTATCCTGGCTAAGAAGTTTACGTGTGCATAAGCAGTTTACGTACTCGTATGTATGGATAATGCCAATGAAGCAAGGAGCGTGTGCCAAGGCAGAGTTGTGTGGCGGTCCATCCTCTTTGCTTACCCCTACATATAAAATGAAACTATAGTTAGTATTTTAATTAATTACAGTATAAGATCAAGTCTATTAGAGTTAACATAACTTTTATAAAAACGTTTAAATTTGAAATTTTATTCCAGTATTATTTTAGCCCATCGATAAGATTTTATAAATACAAATTATATAATATACATACAAAAATTTTTTTTTTTCGGGACTTGAACTGCTTCTCCTGAATCGAGACC
>JAHDVE020000856.1:0-38741 GCA_022606495.2 Halesus radiatus
ATAAAATCAAACTATAAATACAATTTTACCATTAATTTACTTGTTAAATTATGTAATTACCATTAGGCAGGCACCCACTGCCGGACAAATGAGTCAACAGAAACAGCTATTTTCATCAAACAAAACAGAATGCCGAGTACAGTAGAACCCTGTTAATTCGAACCCCGATAATTCTAAAAAATGTATAATTGTAAATTGTTGCTGAAAAAATATCCCCAGAAATTTTTAAAATTCAAAATGATTTTTCAATTACAAAATTCGTTACTTCATCATTCGAATTTGATTTTGGCCCGTTTAATTCGAAAAAAAATCAATTTGTGCGAAAATATATCACAGAAATTCGTAAATCTGAATCCGACAGACCTGCCGTGGATATAAAACAAGGTAATAAATTGATTTACGCATTTATGAAAATTTTTCATACAAATAAAAAACATTTTTGGCTTCAACAACATTAATAACGACGTATTTTTCAATTTTAGAACTCTAGCTCACTCAAAAGTCACGAGCCACCACTGTTATGAAGTATAATTAATAACAGAAAGTTTCACATTTAACCCCATTGTATTTTTTACCGTCAAGTACTTGATATTTATTATTTGTTTTTGCCTGACGGTAACATCGAAATTTGTCAACCGTTTTAAGGGAAGGGGGCTGCAACGGTCAGTTTACGTTTAGTGCGCCTTTCCAGGGCCACTCCTAATTTGGAGTCAAATCATTATTTTAATTGATATTCTTAAAGCATGTCTTTAATTAGAATAAAAGTTTTTCAACTCAATGTTAATTTATCAACTAAGTGATTTTCATCTCGTGTCTGCTCTGCGATCTTCTGCTTCACTTCGCGATGGCCACCTGTGGCCGGGGTAATGTTTATTTTGATTTTGTTACAAGTAGTTCATTATGGATATAATTTCTAATCAGTAAATTAACTAAACTCATTCACAAAGAGATACATGGCTAATCTCACGTAGTGCAGATTCATTACTTTCCAATATAGGCCTTCTTACAAGGCATTTTTTATAGCAAAAAGAGAATTATTTTATTTTACTACACATCTCTGTATTTTATGTATAAATATACTGGAGGTGGTCATTTCTCAACTTGACCATAATCGAATAACCAACATGGAAAATATCTCCCGAGATTGAGCTAGCGGGGATAATGTGATTATAATTGGATTTATTAATACAGTGAAACTCGCTTAAAAAAATTTTATGTCTTAAATTATGTTTTTTCAGTCCCTTTAAGACTGAATTTGAAAAATGGCCCATTTTATCCCACATATAAGGTTTTCCCACATAAGCTTTTTTTCTCCGGTCCCTTGGAAAACTTCTTAAGAGAGTTTCACTGTAATCACAAGTAATAAATTCAGTAATTTAAGTAAAGACCGGCACAGACTGATCCATTTTGTAACAGTGTGTTAATTTTAATTGAACCGCTGAGTGAATAATATGCTCAACCACTTTGATGCCTTCAATGTAGTGTAGTTGAAGTGGTGAAAGCTTAAAACAAAGCCATTAACATCATAGTTTACGGCTTCAGCTGCAAAGCCAGCGTGTTGATGTATAAGTTAATAATGAATGAGGGACGAGGCGCATACCTGATGTGTTAATAAATTAGGGAAGTAGGGGGCGTTGCCCTGCGGATGGCCGTACAGCACCCGCGCCAGGGTGAAGTCCGAGTGGAGGCCGCACAGGAAACAGTAGATTGATGTACAAGCTGCAACAAACAATTACACATAAAAAAATCACTTCTATGGTAACCTAACCATTATGCAATCTAAATGAAGTGTAACCTACTTATTTAAGAAGTTTTGTTTTTTCAGTCCGTTGAATCAAGAAATTAAAAGAAGTCCCTTGGAAAAAGAGTAAAACTGTACTATAAAAACTCATTAGCCAGATTTCCATTACTCGACTAAAGTTCAGATGTTTGAGCTCCTGTCGCATTTAACGCCACCACAAATCTGTGATCAGTGCCATTTAGGTTGGATGTTTCAAATTTTGTCACATTTGAATGACAATTAAATCGATTTTTTAATTAAATGACATTTTCAATTATTGACATTTGAACAGTAACCCTTTATCAATAATCCCTGGTTCGTTTCAGGAGAATCAGCATCTAAGCAGGACCGTTCAAATGTAAAAAATTCAAAAAGAAGCTAATTGTCGATTTGATCATAGGTCAAAAGTGACGAAGATTTGAAACACCCTAACCCAAGTGATGTTGTCACAAATTTATATAATATGTATGGGAGTTACCGGAATTAGAAGCTATTGTCCTTTCGGATGTGGTGGAGGGAGGGGTGGGGATCACCCTCTCTCCATTGGCTGAACAGTTTGAAGGCATCGGGGAAGGGATGTTGTATCTGGAACATTGCAAATAAACAAAAATATTAATAATAATAAATGTTGGCAAATACTTTAGGGTTGATTTCTGTGAAATATCAACTCAAAAGCGCTGTGCAAAGATAGAAAATATCTAGCTGCTGTAGATAAATAACCCTTAGAATATTATACTATTCACGCAGATTAAGCAAAATACTGGAAGTACATAGTAAAATTACTCTGCATCGCAATCCAAGAGTCACAATGTCTCAAAATACATTGCCTAAACTCAATTAATGTGTCAGAAAAATTTATTAATGTCAGAAACATGTTAAGATTACCTCAAATCAGTAAATACCAGAGGAGTCGATTTGTTCCAAAAGACATTGCTTCAAATTACTCAATGCGAAAAAAGTCAAATAGTGCCGGAGAAGTCAAAATGACCAAAACGAATAGAATTGACCAACTAACTAAATTGACCAAAAATAATCATAATGACCCAAAACAGTCAAATTGATCTAACGAATCAAATTGACCAAAAAGGCAAATTGACTAAAAAGAGTCAAATTGACCAAAAAGTGTCAAATTGAGCCAATAAGTTAAAATTACTAAAAATAATTAAATTGACACAGAGAGTCACAATTTACCAAAGAGTGCGAAATTACCAAAAAAGTCAAATTAACCCTGAAGAGTTCAAACGCTTTAGATTACCTCCTATGCTCCAGCGGCACCCGCTCCGCGTCCATGGTCTCCCACTGCTGCGCCAAGTGGTGCACACAGCGCGAGCAGGCCAGCACACGCCCCCCGCCTGCCCCCGCAGCGCCCCCGGAGCCCCCGGCGGGAGGGGCGGGCGCAGGGGCAGGCGGGGGCCCCCGGCCCACCGACGCCAGGCACGGGAAGTGCATGGCGTGCGAGTTCATGTACTCCGCCGAGGTGGACAGCCACTCCATGGAGGAATGGGGGAAGGTGCCCGCGCAGATGTAGCATCTGGAAACAACAAACAAAACAAATAAATAATGTTTCTATCACAACATTTGCATAGACACAATAACATGACTGATATTGTATTGTAAAATTTTTGTGTACAGTGCCAGGGAAAATTTCTCCTTCTTCCTCTGTCAACTGTGGCTAGAGGTGCATAAATGTGGAGATAATCTTCTCTACCCTGCGAGCGGGCTGCCTATTGCTACTGTAGGGCAACATGACTGTTAGATAACAAACACTAGTTTTGTCAACTGATCATGAGTCGGAAACACTATTCTAGCTGTTAAAATTCATCATGTCTTCCTTCTCCGGGTCTTTCAAAGCAGACCACTTGTGCTGTGAACTAAATTAATTTATTCTTCTCCGACATTTCCATTTCAGCACAGAGACGTTCAAATTCATTTGTGGCAGAGTCGCACACAGAGCTGCATGCGGCTCTTTTATTATGAAAGTAAAAAATTAATCACGAGATACTTGCTTCTTATCATTGCATCATTCATCAAGAAGCTCTTTGTGTGTAGACATTTCCAGAAGAAATTTGCAAAGTTATGGAATTGGTGATAAAGATTATCAACTCCATTAGCTAATGCTCTTACTCATCGCCAATTTAAAGAATTTTTAGTTTAAATGTAGAGTGAGTAGGCAGATTTTCTGTTGCACAACAAGGTACATTTTCATTTTCCAAGCCTGCTGAAACATTGCCAAGAAAATAATTTATATATATTAATATTTACTATTTCAAAACAACAGTTTTAAATATGAGGGAAGCTTTAATATATAAAATAATTTATATATATTAATATTTACTATTTCAAAACAACAGTTTTAAATATGAGGGAAGCTTTTCTCAACAGGTTTCGGGAAACAATTTTAACAAGGCGTTAGCTTTTGTTAAAAAATCTCTTGATGCTACTGTAACAGAA
Source organism: Halesus radiatus (assembly GCA_022606495.2). Classification (NCBI taxonomy): domain Eukaryota; kingdom Metazoa; phylum Arthropoda; class Insecta; order Trichoptera; family Limnephilidae; genus Halesus; species Halesus radiatus. The sequence goes on from JAHDVE020000856.1 coordinate 4,232, forward strand.
TTTTTCTCCCTTTAATGTTGACATTGGCGACTTTTCTTACGCCGGTCATAATTTTTGCCCTGTCTGTTGAAATTAACACAATTTTATCGAGTGGAATATGACATTTTTCCATGCACTCAATTACAAAATTTGCAATATCCTCTCTGACCAACCGACCAGACGAACCACAAATGAATTTGAATGTCTCTGTGCTGATATGGAAATATTGGAGAAGAACAAATATGAACTTAGTTCACAGCACAAGTGGTCCGAAAGTTGAAAGACCTGAAGAAGGAAGACGTGATGATTTTTAACACCTGAAATAATATTCCTGAATCATATGATCAGTTGAAAAAACTAGCGTTTTCGGTTCTACATATTCATGCGAACAATCTTTTTCGAGCATGAACCTTATCAAGAGTAGAATAAGAAATCGCCATAATTGATGAAAATTTGGAAACGTGCCTAAAATTAAAAACAACTACATACAAACCTGACTTACCCAAACTTTCCAAGCAGATGCAAAGCCATTGTCCACATTAAGTGTTTGCCAGTCATTTTCATGATTGATTTTTATGGATACCTTACTTACAATTTAATTTTTATCAATAAATAAGATCTTTATTAAGTATAGCAAGTTTTATTCAATGTACCTTTAATTTAAGTAGGACTTAAAAGTTTAATAATGTTTTATTGAGTTCATAGACAGGGTAGTTAGTACCTATATAGTTTTAAGTTTAATAAATTTGGCTCTAAAAAAAATCTCAATCGTTGTAATGTGGATATTTGATTCTGTTAACTGATGAGTTTGCCGAACACTGCCCTAGACCATTTTATTATATTAGCCATTAAAATAAGTATCCCATCTCAGAATTATAAATATCCTAATAAAACTATCCCCGAAAGCAATTACCAAAGTCAATTGGAAATGTTCAATGGTCATTGCTTAAAATATCCCCTAAATTGTAAAGTAATCTATTGTCCTCGAATATGCAAGACCCTTTTAACTATGTCGGCCAACTTTCCAAATGTAACGGTGCAATTCTTTGTAAGTTTCTTTTAAAAACCTAATGTTCCTATATCACAGACTCATTACTCCTACATTATAGCTAGGGTACACTTCTGACCTCAGCCCATTCTTAATACATCTTTGCTAGAGTACACTAAGTGCCTAGTTCATAATTCTTTTATCTAACATGTAATAAAATATATAAACGACGATGTAAAGGTATATTCAGTGAAGAGCAGCTAAATGGTCTCCAAGAACAAGTAACATATCTAAATCGGTGTTCAAAATTGATAGATACGTAACACAAGACTGAATTTGCCTTACGACTGACTTTCTGCACAGTTTCATATTGTTATTATTATTATTATTGTAATAGGGCCAACAGTCGTGTATTGTAGTGCGCAGTAAATAACAATAGACATAGCGGGATTCCACGAATTGAAGGTCCAAGGGATACTTTTACGATGTTAGCAGATAGTTGGCCATGTATCAGTGGTGAAGTGGAAATAATTTCCCTCAGGGCCTATATCATCTTTGGGGATGCTGTGTGGAAATGATGAAACATTATGGACAAACATCACCGAGAATAACAATTATCTTCATTAACGGGGAGAGGGATGTCGGAGAGTTATTATTTATTAATTCAAAATAATGATAATAGTATTGTGCAATACGACAAACATGGTGTTTTTTAAGAGAAAAATAATTATTACATTTTTTTTTATTTGCATGGGCTTAGCATTTATCAAAATATAATCAGAAATATTACACATTTCTCACCGTTCTACGCATGTTTTACAAAAACATCTAAAAAGTTGAATATTCATATTTTTATTGAATAACAAAAAATGCTGTGAAAGTTTTTCTGTAACTTGTCGATAAGATAAATTTAAAAAAAAAGAACAGTGTGTGGTTTAATTTTTTTATGAACGCTCAACCAACTTAGCTAATGAGACCAGTTCAATTTATGTCATCTTCATCGATATCATATCTCAAATTCCAAGATTTGTGAATATTATTTTCCATTTTTAATCTCATATTATTGGCAGCTATCTTTATGGTGTTTACAAAGTTCTACCCGAACACAATTGCAAACTAAATAGTGTCTCGGATTAGAATCTGACTTTTTTTTTTTCAAGTTGGTTGAGCGTTGCCCCGAATATGCAGAGGACCTGGGTTTGAGTCCCAGATGCGACTTAAAATCTTTTTATTTTCTGTCCTTTTTTCCGATTTTGTCTTTCATTTAGGATATTTTAATATTATTTTCTTCAATGGTTAAATATTACAATGAGGTTTTTAAATCTCAATAAAAATAATTAATAATTAAAAATTGAATTTATTATTTAGTTAATGGCGCAACCTTGTTACTTGTGTGATTTTCTATATTTCTATATGATTTACACCTACAATTTGATAATGAATATTGAATCACGTTTCCTTGTATTTTAATCACACTGTTTTCAAAAACAGAATTAGTAGCATCAGTCAATATGCAGGTATGGTACAGACCACCGAATAGATAAATCGTTACAAGTGTGCTATGGGTGTGTTTGTGTGCCCGAAGTAAGATCAAGTTATCCTAACTTCTGATGAAATTGATCAACATTTTCAAATGTCGAAATCTTTTCTTGAGATAAACAGTTTCACGGACCTTTCTGGGGCCAATGAGTCGGAAAGTGCTATGTAAATTAGTTTTCTCGGATCACACTTCTAAGGATTATCTATTCAGTGGGTACAAAGCGTGTTAAATTCAAACAAAACGCACAACAAACCAAAAGCACAAAAAAAATACACAAAGTAAATTATGTACTATGGGAGACTTGTACAAGTCTTTATATAAATATTCTGATAAAGAATTTTAATTGAATTTCAATAAAATCTCAAAGATACAATAGCACCGGGAAAACTTTTCTGATGCGTGTCAATGTGTTTATAATTGCTTATTTGTTTTTCTTTACGAACATTTTAATATAATATCGATGGGTTAGTTAGTGAACAGATGCTGCATATCCGATTTTTACCACCTGTCTGCGGTAAGCCTTCATGTTATAAAAATATTGAAGGTAAAAATAATATGGTATGAGGTTATACAGGGTGTTTTTTTTAGAGGTATACAAATTCAAAATGAAAAAAAAAACACATTAAAATAATGTTAATGTCTATGATATTGGATTTATTTAATAGATAATTTTATGCCATTATTGTTTAAATATGTTTGGGGCATATGAGTGCCACGGCTAGCTCGAATGAAGCGCAATCGTGAAGTCCAATTTTCGACAAGTTTATCGAGCAACTGGGGCCGTATATCGCCAATAACACAACGAATGTTGACTTCCAAATGCTCCAACGTCTCTGGTTTATCAGCACAGACAAGTGACTTCACATACCCCCAAAATGTACTGACTACAAATCAACCGTCATATTGACAGTCTATAGAAAAACCAAACCTCTAAAAAAACACCCTATATTATTGTCTCATTCAAATACACAATATTGATAGTGCACAATTATTATGTGGAGTACAATTTTATGTAAATATAGTCACCATGCTTGTAACACATCTCTCAAGATGAATCAATTAGTAAATCAAATGTTTCAGGTTAAAATAACATGCCTTTTATCTTCAATATATTAACATCGGTATTATCATTACAGTAGAACACTGTTAGTTTGAAATCCACAGGACCTTAAAAACCAGATTTCGAATTGTGAAATTTTATGAAACAAAAAAATTCGCTGAAAAGTCATGTTCTGCAGCCACCCCATAAAATTCAGATAGGATATTCGTACTAAATTCGTAATAATCGAAATTTCGCAGACGATTACCACCGCATACTACCTGATAAATTCAGAAATTCATAGTTAACCCTTTAACACGTTCATTGCTGACACCGCGCGTCACGCGTTGACAGTAATTTGACCGGCATGCGCGCAACGCGCCTCGCGCCGTCTGTTCCATTTCTGGTCTAAAACAGACGCAGCCATATGGTTTTGAGTCGTTTCTAGCCTCAGCGCTAGGCACTGTCACTGTTCGGCAGTTTGAATAGATCCGTCATTCATACCAGTCGTTAAAAAAAAAACAGTAAATTATGATGTCTATACAATATTATGCTCATGTAAACACTCCTTTAGTTCGCTCGACCTTTCAGTCAAATGTTCTCAGCATGGCATTAATATGTACGAATTTTAGTTAGCAATGAACGTGTTAAGGAACAAGATTTGAAACAAAAAAAATGCTTGTGTTACACAGAATTTCAAAAACTTCGAAAAGTACGTATGTACCATCTATTGGCCGATATAGTAAGCCATTGGAGTGGGCGGGACATAATTTAAACCGCTGTTTCAAGTGGTTTTAATTTTTCGAAGTGGTATAAATTACATCCCACCATGCAGAAAAGATAAAAAAAGGTGGGTTATTTTTGATACCACTATGCTTCAAGGGGTTAATTGAAATTTTCTCGTCTGATAAGCATCGCGACCGGTCCGACAATAGAGCTATTAGAAGTGAATTCGTAATAATACGTAATACGATGTATTCCCATGTAAGTAAACTTTAGATATTCAAAGTAAATTCGTTATAATTCGACATATTTACGTGTAAAACGAAATTTTACAGCCGAATACCAGTGCGGTCGGCCCGTCAAATTCAGAGATTCGTAAAAATACGACATATTCACGAGTAAATAGAAATATTGTGGCCGATGACCGGAAAAGTCTACGTGCCTAATTTGAGTTTTCTAAGTAAATTCGAAACAATAATAATTTTAGATTAATAAAATTATATAATTTATTCTGCCAAATCGAATTTTTTAAAAATACACATGCTAAAAAAATATGCGAATTATAAATCGATGCATAATTTCGAGTAACAAATAATTAGTATAAAATTTTTTATTTTCTTGTAACCTTTTTTCAAAAAAAATTCGACATACGATTTTTTTTTTCAGATTCTATAATCTCCTATGGATTCGTATTAACAGGGTTCTACTGTTGGCTGTTATCCTTAAATACATTATAAATTGTAAATTTTCATTTTGAATTTAAATTTTCCTATGTTCATTGTGCAAAAAAGATATATTTCATATACAAAAACATAACAATAGTAAAATAAGCATGCAATGATATTTGAATAAGCAATGAACTTGTCAATATGAATTTACCTGAAAGTAAAAACCACACACAGCACCGCAAAACCATTAAAATCTCTCGGAACATACAAAACTGGACATACAACATCCGTGCACCAACCCATACGTATGTTAAGTCAAAATATAATAATGCACACCATCAGTATCTAGGATGTTAAGTCCGATGGATGAGCGGCAGTGCACAGCTTCGAAATTGGTTAAAAATTGGCAGAGTGTTGTCAATGTGGGAAAATGGAAAATATTTGTGGAAAAATGGAGAGTATCGTCCTGGTGAAAAACCACCATTCTGAATCGAAATATTGCTTGAAAGGATTTTAGCTAGGTTTAGTAATCAGATCTGGAGAGCCAGGTACTCTACTTTCCTCTTTCCCCCACCCCCATTTCCTTCAGCCTCGCAATATTCCCCTAATTGGGTTGCCATAGTCCTACTGGCGTCCCAGACAGTTGGGAATCATGTGCGATATTCACATTAAGAAACTGAAGAGGATTACCGATTCTGATATCGATTGCAGAAGTGGTGTGAATAATAATCGTCGATACAGAGGTGTGCTCTTGTTGGTAGTAATCGATATGTCGACGATAGTTTGAATAGCAGATAATTAGAAATGAAGGAATCAAATGAAATGAATGAATCATGAAACCAAAACCCCGGAAAAAGAGAGAAAGCTCGAATAAGATATGAAAGAAGGGTCTCACCGATAATCACCCACTCCATTTTCCGTGGCGGGCGGAGGGGGCTGGGGGGAGCCGGCCCCCCGCGGGGCCCGCTCCCTCTTCGGGGCCCCCGGGCGCCCCGCCATATCGTAAGGCTTAAATCTGCAAGGAGACAATAATCATAACGCCATTATGATGTTCCAGAGGTGAATGGCGGCAAATCTTCATGAGAAGTCCATTAATCGTAAGAGATGACAGAAAACCAATTTAGAAGTTAACGAACGAAGCGGAAGCTTCAATATCTTGGTCACATCACGAGGAGCGATAAATAGAAGATCACCCAACTGATAATCCATTGGAAGATTAATGGAAGACACCAAGCCTTGTGTGGCTTTCAAACCTACGCCAGTGATACGAGTGTAGTTCCACTGACTTGTTGACGAGAGGATTGCTTTGACAATAGCCTACCTCTGATAGAAGAGGTCATCGGAAGAAGAATCACATCGAGCATTAATATGCCGAGCAATGACATGGGATAATTGAAGGAATCAGAAGATGGCATGGCTGAAGACCCTCACAAACTGGACCAGTGGATCTACGCACTTTTCAGCAGCAAGACGACCGATTGAAATGGATGGAAGCTCCAACGGCAAATCTCGTTGTTAATTGCCGTCCAATATAAAAATATCAAAGCAATTCTCAGTATAAAAACGATGAATCTTATTAATTTCGAATTGCTTTACTTTGATAATTTATGTAACTTCTTCTTTTCCTTCCTCCTAATGTAGGTCGACAATCAACGAGGAATTAATGTACCTACGAAAAACTATTTCAGCAAATTTTTTGCTGTAACAGAAATAAATATTCACAATAGATTTGTTATTGTGAGATCAAAGGCCGGCATCTCGGTGTACGCATTTTAATGGACATAAACAGCATGCATCTAGCGAACAATAAATATAATTTATTGTTGATAATTTCTTCGGTCAGATGATTAATTTATAGATAGGAAAAAGAATACAACAAAACATGGCGATGCAACAGGCAGAACAGAACATGCAAAGCCAACATTGGTTATATTAAAGTATAATAAATATTGGTTGCACAACTCCTTCGTGAAATTTAAAAAATTCCACACGGGCTTCCAGAGCAGGAATCAATTTCGGATCATTCGCTTATAATAATGACTCTACCTTTCGTTGTATCCTCGCTGACATGTCAAAATGTTTTAGGTTTTCATCAAAGTAAACAATGCAATCTTCCCTGGCAAAACCAAGTGTTTCTCCTTGTGTTTACATTACTGCACACAAACAAACATTAAACAGACCTTTAATAAGGCCGCCCCACACGTCAAAAGGCGAAAGTCGTCTTCCCACATATTAATTAACCACTTGAAAGCCCGATTTTCAGCCAACAAATCGCTAGAAACCAGAGTGTTTACCTCCAGAGTGTAATTTCGTAATTATGTACTAACTTTTTGCTAAATGATATTTTTGTAAATGGTACTGTCTTACCAGATAATGTATTTACGTATTTATAAAAATTGTATGTGGGTATATATTACAAGTAGTTTCCCCATAAGAGCTCCATATATTAAAAAAAAAAAAAAAAAGAATTTAAATATGAAAATATTTTTGAAGTTTTACTTTATTTCCGTACTCTTGCGTTGTTTATCAGGTAAAAGTCAAGTATTTATTAGAAAAACATCCGTATGGAAACTTGATACAAAACACGAGACTCGTATAATTTTTTCAATTACGTGTCAAACGAAAAGCGAGAATACTTTAAACATATTTTATGAATTCATTTTCCAATTGAATAAAATTTATTGTACTGTACGAACATACTTTAAGGCTCGAAATCCCTTGAGAACGTGATCATTCCGAATCGGCGCAATAGTGCGCGTTGGTGTTCAACGGGATAATGTGGATGCGCCATATGGCACGTTGGCATTCCACAGGTTAAAAATGGCGGGAAAGTTGGATGTCTGTGGAGCGACCCAGTAAATTTTAAATCTTTGTTAATAAATTTTATGTTTAATATATTTGCACATCATTTCAAAGTGGTCCTCTCAGTATTGCTTGGTTATTATTGGTAGAAACGAGAATTGCTTAAAATGGCTTTAGCTTTGTTTTCAACATTGGTCTTCTCCTCGTACTTCCTTCAGTTTTGCAAAATTCACCATAAGAGATGCCACATTTCCGCTGGCTCCGGGCTTGGAACAATTTATTGTGCAGACTATATTGTACCTAATGCCGCAAAATTTAGGTTATTAACTTTGTAACTAAGTAATAATAACTGTACAGCCTTTGTTGGTTGACTGGTTGTGTGGTCATGTTTCCACCCACCTTATGTCTCTCTCCTGCTGCGAGTGCGCTGCATTGTTGGGATTGTTGGGGTTGGAGGTGTTGGTTGGGGGGGGCTGAGCGGGGGGAGGGAGCAGCTGCCCGCTGTCTCCGTAGGCCGGGTACTTCAGGGGGATGGTCTTGTTGCAGGAGGAGCAGATCTGGACCATTCCTGGAACGAGATAAGATATTTTATTAATATTCAGGCGAATATTCACGAATGAATGCTCAAATTAGTCACCACCTTTATAGTTTCGCAATATGGTCCCCAAGTTATCCGAAACATCTTCCCATTGAGGTGGAACATTGGCAGCAGGGATAACTTATATTTCTTCATTCATTGGTGTGTTCCTCTTATGATGTAGGTGAGGTTACATGGAAGGTCCTCTCGGCTAAAGGACCGAAGGACTAATAAGGAGTTGGGAGTAAGTAGGTAAATGCTTACCCTGCGGGCTGATGGGGCTGGCGTCCGGGAAGGGCTTGATCTGCGTCAGGAAGGGGAAGTAGGCCTCCCGCTCAGGGTTGCGGCAGCAGTAGATCAGTCGGAGGGCAGAGGAAGCGGCGGGGGCACCACACACGTAACACGTGAAAGTCGCCTTTGCCAAGTTCTGGAATCATTTGGAAATAACGTTAATCTATATTTACTTACAATTTCATTATATATTTTAATAACTCCATACAGGAGACCCTGGGGTTTCGAAAAGGGCCTGTGTCAACTTTGGAGATGCTGTGTGTAGGGTGTTATCTTGGTTAGCACCCAAAAATGCACACTTTTGCAGATTGCTAACTCAAGAAATACTACATATGATTTATCTGTAATTTCTATACGGGTAATTAGGAAAATGTATAAGGTTTCAAAATACAATAATCCTCAAACTGAAATCTTTTAAATTTTATATGAAATTTTAGGTAAAACGTTCAAAATGCTGTCACTGGTTTTCAAACTGCACATATTTTCAGACATTTTGGGACGTATTTCATAGAATTTAAAAATTACAGTTGGGAAGATTTTTGTATTTTGAAACCATATATATTTTCCTAACTACACATTTTGCTGTTGTTTGTAAAAATGCAGTCCTCATAATATTGCAAATGTCAACCATGTAACCAACCGGTGGTGCCCCATCAAAATACTGAAAGAGCAAACACATCATTCCCGTCTGACATCTTTGTTCTGGATTGCCATCTGTCTGTTGATAAGGAAATGTTTCGACAGTATGAAAAAAGGATAGAATACCAGTAAGTAGCCGAGTGGTTCAAAGTGTTAGGCTCCCAGTCAAGCGTCACGGGTTCATTCCTCTACTAGCTAAATTCGCCATCGTTGCGCAAGCAACATTATCCGCCTTAATGGGATTTTTACATTAACTCCACACAGGAGGCCCTGAGGAAACTAATTTCTCTCGAGGCCTATGTCATCTTTGAGGATGCTGTGTGGAGGGTTTTTTGAGGACAGGAAGGAGTGAAATGCTGAGGAAACACAAAAACCGGGAAATCGTTCCACACCCGGACTGTTGAACTTAAGAATGAGTCGTAGGAATGACCCGTTTTCATGTGACAAATGTCAACCGTGTGCAAATGTTGGGCGCGCGTTTGACGTGTTTCCTGACAATACATCAGTGCCGAAGGGATCAATGACGCCAGTTCCTCAGACCATCTTCCATTGAAATACCGGTAGAACAAGGACAGCATTCCCACCGCAAGCCTGTGCTCTAAAGATTGCAATCCGTTTATTAAGATAGGGGAATCTATCAAAAGGACCGCCCGTTTTTTCAGAGTCAAGGGTTTTTTCAGGTATTTTGGGGATCCAGACCAGAGGTGGCTACCAAATTCAACAGTGGAGTGCACTTGCTTTTGTACAGGGTCAGCAGTTGTGTACTATAGAGGAGGGATCCAAATATTGTCAGGCTATTCGTAAACCTGAGAATGATAGTCTTGCAAAATATCATTATATTATTAACTAAACAAGTATAAATTCCTTACCGTATCCTGCCTTGGGGGTGGCGGCAGGGTGTGAGGGGTCAGCTTGCCGCTGGCCAGGCTAACGGGAGAGGGGGGCAAGGGGGAGGGCGGAGGCCGCGAGCGCAGGGTATACGCCCTCTCCGCAGGGGGCACGCCTCGCATCTGTAATTGTATAACGCATGTTGTAGTCGCGATGCAAAATTACCAGCTACTCTCATACATTGTTAAAAACTACATATTTAAATTAAAACGGAAGTAGTTTTTGGTCACAACGTTACTTAGGGTAAAGTAAAGTCACCTAAATAATATTTGTATATGAAAAATAGTATATAAAACACTATTAATGGCTGTCAAATATTATTTTTGAACAAAAATCTATTATATTTTTAATTATTAATTATTTTTATTGAGATTTAAAAACCTCAAATATTTAATCATTGAAGAAAATAATATTAACAAACCTAAATAAAAGATGAAACCGGACAAAAGGACAGAAACTAAAAATATTTCAGTCTCATCTGGGACTCGAACCCCCATTTTTAATCATTGAAGATAATATTAACCCTTACTACTCCTTTATCTTTTAATATTTGTTGTCAGCCAACTCTAATTTAAATAATGTCAAAATATTAATTTATTGATAGGCAGTTACAAAAAGGTTATTTTATAGTAAAACAAAAACGGAAAACAGTCAAAATCTTATTAAAATGTGAATTTAAATGTTTTTTATCGAATAATCACAAGAAACAACGTCACGTGTCAAGTTTTGAGCGCGAAAATACACCAAGCGCGCACCCTCTTATCTTGTCGGCCGCCAGCCGACAACTGAGTTGTAGCGTACAAATAGTGATGTCGGCTGGCACCCGACAGAGTGGTAAGGGTTAACAACTCCCAAATCAAAACACGAAACCGAAAAGACACAAAAAAGATAACGGTAGCAACTGGAATTTGAACTCAAGACCTCATAGTCTATCCAGGACATGCACTCTATGCCAACTGAGCTAAGGCTACCCCAATCCACCCCGTCATATTTATCGGAATCATACTCCGACTTCTAAGAATTGTCAATATCATCCTCAATTAAATCCAACATATTTCCTCAATAATCCATATAGGTATATCCGAGACACTATCTAATGATTACAAATAAATTCAAGGAGAATCTTGCAGTTATAAAAAGGTAGCAGCCAAAAAAACATATTTTGCTACTTTCCAGACAGCCAAAAAATTCTTTTTTTTTTACCGGATTCACTTATTACATGTTTCGCTAATGAGGAAAAAAATTGCCTAATTCAAACCTCATATAAGAATCTGACAACAAAAAAAAAAACAGTTTTTTGACTCTCCTGGAATGTTGCTAAATGTGAGATACGTCTCTGCTTGTGTTGTGGGCGACGTATTAATAATACGAAAAACCAAGAAACAGTACGAACCATGTTGCGATAGAACTTCATCCTTGTTGATTCAGAACACATAACAAAGAACCTTAACTCACTAAGGTTCCGTAGAGTCTCTAGCTCCATAAATACAAAATATCAATTGTACGTCTAACTCAAAAAAAAAAACACTAAATTCACAAATTGCAATGCACATTGATTTTGCATTTAAAAAATAATATTATTATCAGTTTGTTTGCACTGGAATGACATAATATTCCTTATTTCATCCACTTTTGTTATATTAATGATTTTTATTTTTCACAAGCAAAACTGACACACAAACTGCATATTTCACCGAGCTTGGATGCACTAAATTTGATTACCATTTAAAATCACACACTGCTGCACACATTAATTAATCTCTTTCTCAAAGACCTTTCAACGTGTTTTTCCACTTTAAATTATATTTACGCTGCGTAAACATTGTGTTCCCCTGCAGAGGCGGCACGATATCTAAGTTGATACGTCATAAACTTAGACGATAACGTCGTACATCACGTCAGTTCGACTTCACATGAGACAGTTTACTACCGGATATAAGTATTATGGCGTGCGCACCGAGAAGACAATCTTGTTTACGAGATTTGAACCAGTCAAACGAAAGCATCGAGGCTTGTTTACAAATATCGCTCCCAATCGCTATTTTACGTAATCACGTTTCCAATTTCAATAAGTTATCATAATACATAAAAGACTGGGGGGTTAAAACCAAAGGAACGTCGAGAAAAACAATAACAAGAATGTTACAAAAAATCTATAAAGAAGCGCATTTGGGTATTTCGGTAATTCAAACAACAACTGATAAAAATGTTACTGTATGTAACAGCACTAATTAATTACTGTAAAAAGTATGTGTTTATTCATATTGATATCAGGCCTTTTTGTTGATGAAACCTTTTAAGCCAAAACTCGGAAAATGAACAAGCAACGAGACCGCGTAAGAAAACGTCGAAGAAATACAGAAAAGGCGACATCGCAAATTTCTAAATAATAACTGCCGCTGGTCATAATTAGAGACATTTTCAAATAGCGAAATAAATAAATCTTGTCAACAGTAAAAGAGAATAAACAAATGTGTTATAATAGTTGCAATCACAACATTAATTCAACTTAAGGAAAATTAATGATGGAAAAACCCCAAACACAAAACAAATTAATTATAAATTAGTTAAAAAACAACAAAAACAAATGTTGATAACTACTAACTGATAAGTTTGATACCATCGACTTCAGTCTAAATCTGATATAGATTAGACTAATTAAGGTTTAATATGGACTGATCACTGACCAGTGCTAATCTACCACCGACTTCTGGGTCCTCACGAAGAACAGCCTTTTTAAGAGGCAAATCTTTGGGGCAGCATCTTAGGTACAAAGATGAGCTATGCCAATAATTGTTTGAAGAGTTATCAATAACCAGACTTATAAGAATGGGGCGACTTCGCTGGGCAGGACACGTAGCAAAGATGGAAGAAAATCAACCATAAAAGAGACTTCTTTATAATAAACCTGCAGGAAGAAGGAGTATTCTAAGACCTAACTTAGGTGGCTGGATGGTGTCGAAGCAAACACCGCACCCTTAGGCATAAGGAACTGGAGGAAACACAGCAGGAAACCAGCGGGACTGGAAGTGATTCTTAACGGCGACCAGGACTTTCGAAGGGTTGTAACACTGATGACAATGTATGATAAATGTGCATAGAATGAAAAATAAGTCATTCCAACGCGGACCATTATCACTACTATTGTTTGGCAAAAGATCAACAAAGACACGACGAAAGCTCAACACAGGGATTGCCGGGTCGTAAATTAACATACATTAGACCGGCGTTGTTTACGCACATAAATTTTTGTTAAATGAATCTGTACACAATACAAAAATATACAAAGACAGCGTGAAGATAATTCAACGTACAAACTCCATTAAAACTATCTTCCTATGGCCTCTTGACACGGAATAAAAAATATTGCACTCCTTTGTATATTTTTAAACGTTATCGATATTTTTTTATAGCGGGACGGTACTTTTAATTATTGATAACGACAGAACTAGGGCTGGTACAAAAATATATTGTAATTTAATGTTTTAATGACCTAATCGTGTCCGATTACGACTGGAAGGTATCGAAATGATAATCTGTTCTCCTTTAACAGAAGCAATCGTCCAAACAAGCCTTCTATTGACAAGCTCGGTGTAACCTTAAGTGACCAGCTCAGGGACAGGGGCTCCCATTAAAGTCCAGAGGCAAGTTATCCTCTCAGAAGCCGAGTGTACCATTTATTGATTTAACCATTTCAAAGTTGTAGTGGGTGTGTTTATAATAGAGAGATTTAATAAACAGATAGCTATGTAATCGCATTAATCCAGTTATAGCACTAATATTCATATAATTACGTTATCTCGGCAAGCGATCAACTTTACAAGAAAAATATATTATGTACAATGTAAAATTCAGTCCCCACCGGTATATGCTAAAGATAAGACGAGATTAAATTTAATCTTAAATAATATTTCATGGGCGTAAAAAGCGATTGTGACTTGGCATTGTTAGATTAAATTAAAACATGTTCTGTGTTTTAACCTACAGTTTGTAATGGAGTTCTGATACCTACCCTGAGTACGGCTGAGAAGCATAAAACTGGCAGAGGGGGGAAAGTAGACTAAATGCTGTAGGAATGAAATCGCTATAGCCTCGGTCACACGGAGCGATTTCAACACTGCTATTTGAATAGTAGCTTCAAAATCGCTTAGTATGATAAAGCATTCCTGCAAGTACTAACATGTTCTAGTACTACTGGCGGCTAGAAGAAGTGGCGATCACTCGCCGCAGCAACATAGCAACTTCAAAATCGCTCTATGTGACTGAGGCTTAAGGCTTATGTGTTCTAAAACCATGTAAAACTGTATTACAAATGTAGAGATCCGAAAAGGACAGCAAAAGGATGGAAAAGGAAGTGTCGGGAGAATATTTGATGGACAAGTGAATTAAAGAAGTAAAAAGACACGGCCATTTGAAAACAAAAATGTCTTCCTGGCTTCTTCTTCCATTCACGTCATATATTCTCCTTACACTCCTTTCTTCATTCATTCGCTCTACATGCCCGAACCATCTAAGCGTCCCTTTCTTAATCTTGCTCACTACGCTAACTGTCTTAATGTATAAAAAATGATCTCGATAAAGTTAGCCACTCTGTTAATGCAAACTTCCTGGGAGACAAAATTGTTCGATGTAGGGCAACAAAGGATAACATTAATAGTTCTTTGGAATCTTTTGACTATGAAATAATGCACTTTCTTTTTGATAAATCTTTTCGGGAAACAATTCACTTTGGTTCGGGCGTCTTTTTTAAGCTACACATGCCCTGTCTAGATGCTGTAGGTCGATGGGCTAAACAACTGATAATATGATTGCATCATTATTAAATATTACTATTAATCAAAGTGCGATAACAACTGAGAGTCGTGTTGGAGAAGATTATGCACGATAGGAATTCAGGATGATGTGTAAAATTTTGTTTATTTAATGCGAGCATGTATTTCAGAAATCATTTCTGATCGAATAAAAGTTAATGAACTGCAAGAATAAATCGGATGGTGTTCTAGGGTGGGAAAGAGAAACGCAGGTTAGCCACAGATTACATGGGCTGAAGTTCGAAAGAGAACTGGTGGAATAGAATGGGTAAGAACCATCAAAACTCGGTAAAACGAAAAACATATGAAAGAGGCGATGTCTATGTTTAACTAAGTAACCATCATGCTGTTTAACCGCAGGGGTGGGCAGAGAGGACGGACCGCCAAACAACTCGGTCTTGGCACACACTTCTTGCTTCATTCACATTCACGTATCGTCTTATACATTCTCTTCTGACATGGCCCGACTCAAGTATTTGATTCACTTGATTGTGCCATGTCTTCCTCAGGCATCCCCGGCTTCTTCCCCCATTCACTTTTGAAACATATATTCTCTTTACAATTCTTTTTTTGTTCATTCGCTCTACATGCCCAAACCATCAGACTTGCATTCTTTGCGAATCTCAACATTTTTCGTACATACACGGTCTTACGACACATTAGCCTCGAGATGTCATTTCTACAGCATTCATTCAACTTCCATCCTTCCTCTGCCAGTCCCACGCCTTACTGCTATACATCGGTGTCGGTATCAATGTCCAAAGCCAGATGCGGTAGGTATTCTAAATCTGGGTGTCTTGACGTCAATTGATAAGATTTGATGAATCGCGAACAAAACAAACTGACACATTTTTAAAACACAGAAATACTGTTCTCACATTAATTTTCATCATAAAGGAAACAAACGGAAAAACATCTTTACAAACTTCGTAAGGTTTAAACGAACCGTGTCAATATAAAGTTTATTATATGAATAAATAAATAAAAAATAATTTAAAAAAACAAATCAAAACTATCTAAACACAAACTAGCCACTTTAATAATATTTTTATAAAATTTCCACACACTTTTTAATCATAAGTGAGTACGAACATTAAAACAACACAATAAAAAGTATATTTATATTTTTCACAAATGAAAGGTAACACGCTCACAATGCTTCATTTATTATTATTTATTGTTTTTCTCAATCACATCAATGAATTATTCACAAGTCCATATCGGATCACTTATCTCCAGACACAAGTTGTCAAAAACACCAACTAAATACTAAAGTCAAATTTCAATGATAACCTGCAAACCATCGACATGGAATGCATCAGATAAGTCTCTCTCTGGTGAGAAATGAATTAAAATTATTTTATTATTTCTCATCGCAGCTGTAAAGCCATTTTTATAAAGTCTATTAAATTTAATTATGACACCACAATGTCAGGCTGGTAATAGTAGTCGTTTTATTTATTTACTAGCTGAAGTACTCAGCGTTGCCCAGGGTTACCCCTACCCCTATCCCTACCAAAATTTGGCTTTAAGTGGTGGGAAAGGGGGTGGTTTTTCGAAATCTCGTGTAGACAGTGACCTTCCTTGTCTAGAAGGTCGAGTGTGCAAAATTTCATCAAGCTCGGCATAAAACTGTAGATTTGTATACAAAATAAAACACACACCGCCCGCCCGGGACACTAATAAACACATAATAGAAGATAAAACATTTAGGCCACTAACTTTCTTTCTACTGGTCAGATCGAGGATTTCATTAGCTTTAAACCTTCTCCGGACAACGCGAATCATTTTGCAAAAAACCAAGTGTAAATCGATCCAGTAGTTTTTTTAATCTATAGCGGATACACCTACGAACATTGCCTAATAAATATGAAACATGAACCCAATGAGGCAGTTCTATGAGAATTCTTCTAGGTTTGAATAAAATTACTTTACAACCCTTTTGGTCTCAACCAATTGTGTTTCAATCAACTGTGTTTCCTCCATTCTACAAGATGGGTCTCTTCAAGACCCAAGTTCACTCCCTCCTATCCTCTACAAGACCCCCCACACAGCATCCCCAAAGATGACATAGGCCTTAAGGAGAAATTATTTCCCTCAGGGAATATTATTATTTAGAAATAATGTTCAAAAAAAAAAACTGTTTAAGAATAATGTTTCACAAATGAAAAATTTATTTGGATGACAAAAGGTTTCTCTAATGCTTCCCTAAGAGTTAATAAAAGAAATTTTCGCCAAACAGACTCAAAGCATTCAACACACCAACATTAATCTTTTAGACGCGGGAAGCGCCGCGTCGCACTATACATGCCCTGTATGCTCATATGTACGTACAGCTCACTTGTGTGCCGCAAAGCTACTATAGTTTTTAGAGCCCCGCGTGTGACAGAAGTCATTTATATTTTTGACGCGTAGAAAAGTTTAATAATAATATACACCTTAAAATATTCCTAAAAGTGAAAGAAAAGAACTACAGTGAAACTCTCTTACAAAGTTTTCCAAGAGGCCGGAAAAACAAAACCTTACACGGGAAAACCTTATACGTTGGATAAATTGGGCCATTTTTCAAACTTACTTTTCAATAAAGGAGATGACTGAATATGCCTACCAGCAAATTAACTACACATAAAATGCCTCACTCATTAAAAAAATATTAAGTAAGGGACTGAAAAAACAAAACTTCTTAAGCGGGAAGTTCTTAACTTTTAGTGTGCCGAAAGTACCAATCGGATATGCAAAATTTGCAACCGTTGAACGCCGGCATATCTGATTGTCAAAAAATCATATCTCTGAATAAAAATAGCTATTCCGGGAAAACTACTTATGATAGATATGCACAATTTTTTATACACATTCTCTGGTAAGACGGTACAATTTACAAAAGCATCATTTTGCAAAAAAACGTTATTATGAAAATAGACTTGACACACTACGGAAGCTCGGTGTTCCAAAGGCTAAGAGAGTTTCGCTGTAATAAGGTGGTGGTAGTCTGGTTGACATACTATTCGGACTTTTTGAGTAATATTTTTAACGATAGATCCCGTCTTGTGTAGTTTATATCAAAATTTGAAAATTTTGTATGTTTATACAAATATTTAACACGTTTAAGAGAAGAGAGGGTACTTAACTAGACAGATTATTTAGTATGAATTAGCAATGTCAATAAATAGCTTTTAAAAGTGATAAATTGTTGAATACAGTATAATATGAGTAACAATTTCAGAATATGTTATCACGGGTCAATTTCCTGGAATGATCAAAAATACTATTCATTTCACAATATTTCATAATTTAAGAAAAATGAGTGTTTTAAATCTTGGGTGAAGCCGGGTACACTACTAATAAAAATAAATATCTACGTAAATACAATTTTGGATTAAAACAGGGATTGAACCTAAAATCTCCTGGCGCAAAGTTAAAAAATTGTCTTTTAATATTTAAATAGTATACACTATGATTGGAGATAAATACAGGGCCGGTTCTATGCAAGCGCAATTGGAGCAGTCCGCTCCAGGCGCCATCTTTCTAAGGAGAAAAACGGTATAATAATATCTAACACCTGAGGTGATTTTACACAAAAACTGCATTACACAAATCATCAAAATATTATTATTTACAGTGATCACTTCTTCCTAGGCATCTGTTAACGCGCTCATCGCTTATAAATTAATTTTAAGTAAAACTCAATAGCAGGCTTTAATTATTATTATTTATTTATTATAGAAAGATGTGTATGTATTGTAAATTATTAATATATAATAGCGTATCGTGAACGCCTCACTACAGGTTAATTATGAATTATGAATTACTATTTATGATATAGCATTATTGTGAAATGGCTATACAATTATGTTAAAGAATAATATTGTTATATTTGATTTGGTGTAATTAAGTTATGGAAAAAATCTGTCCCTTTTGATTTTATCCAGATCGAGATATTAAGTTTTATTAAATGTGTTGGTGTATTCTCTCTTGTTTGTTTTAAAGATGTAGGCATGTGATTATTTAGTTTAATTGCGTAGTATTCAAAATGTCTTTGTCCATGAATGGTATATTAACGGGATATTAAGGGTGTAGTTTGTTGAAGATCTTGTTAAAATACTTGATTGGGATTGTAGGGGAATATGAATTATATTTGAAGAGATGAAGGATTGCAAATTTAGCATAAAGTTGTCTGATTGTCGTAACATATTTACAAGTACGTTTTGCAATGAGCATTCTGAGAGCTGCTCCAGACTCTGCGCACTACGCAGACACAATGGACTGCGCTGAAAACCATTACTTTACTTTAGCGTATTTTACTTTTCTGCGTGCTTCCTGGAACGCTGCTCGAGCACATTCCGAATCCTAATAGACTATAAAAAAACTAGAGGATCTGGCTATGGAGTCCCAGATGTGACTTTTTGTTACCTTTTTATTTTCTGTTTTTTTTTCTGTTAAATGTTTCATTGCAGTTTTCTTAAACTTAGGTTCGGGCTTTGTAGATATGACGACTAATAAATAACAATGTAAACAATTGTATTTTATTCAATCTTAGCAATCTGAAAAACACATACCGCCCCATGAAATACGACCGATTAATTTCAACATTGCTATCATTTGTTTTTACAATTTGCCAACAACAAAAACAAAACTTAACGACCTTCCTCTGTTTTGACCGACAGACCTTACGAGGTCAACAGTTGTTAGGTCGCAGGTCAACAGAACATCATTAGAGCGTTATGAAAAACAGGGCACAATGTGATAACGTCATAGCACAGTTTGGATTCAGTACAATAACTTAGTCATTGATAAGTTCTACAGATTTCAAAATGTATCGTCAGACTTCTCGAAAATGGTTAAACCGCTATACAAACAGAATTTAATGTGTTTTAACAATAATTCTAAGAAAACAAACGATGATAAGAAATAAGGATATTGAATTTATGTCATTTTTATGCTTTATTGCTAGAATGTGATTTACAACATGTTTGATGGCCTCCGTGGTTTAGTGGTCACGATCCTAGGGTACGAATACGGAGGTGACGGGTGCAAATCCCGACATGCACAAGTAAATTTTATTTGATTAATTTGTGTTATACCACAATTTATTAATTAAAAATAATATGTAGTATATTTGCAGCACGTTCCAGAGTGGTAGATACTTTCAGTATCGCCCTGGTGAAAGACTACTAGTAAGAATCGAAATGTTTCTTGAAATGGCTTTAGCCGTGTTTAGTGACCTGAATCTGAATAGCCAGGTACTTCCCCACCTTCCTTCTCTTCATCTCCTTCCCCTCCCCCCTACCTTCAGCCTCGCAACAACCCAATTGAAGATGCCATAGTCTCACTGTTTACAGACGGTTGGGAGCAGCTGGGACACTTGTGCGGTACTCACATAAATAAAAACACCAAGAGTTGTACAAATAATTAATAAAATTTTCAAATCAGTAAGCGGCTGCCAAAAATTTACTTTGCCAACCCTTTCTCTATTTTTTTTATATTAACTCTACACAGCCCTGAGGAAAATAATTTCCATTAAGGATACTGTGTGGAGGTTGTTTTTGAGGAGAGGAAAGAGTGAGTATTTTTAAATCGTTCCACAGCCGGACCGTTGACCTCAAGAACGAGTCGTAGATACGACCCGTTCTCATGTGACAAATGTCAAATTGCACGAGCGTTTGGCATGTTTCCCGACATTGCACCAGTGCCAAAGAGATTAATGACGCCAGTTAATCAGAGCATCTTCCATTGAAATGCCGGTAGAACAAAGACAGCATTCTCACCTTTGGCCTGTGCTCTAAAGATTGCAATTCATTTGTTAAGATAGGGGAATCTATCAGACGGACCGCCCATTTCAGCACAGAATCAAGGGTTTTTAAAAAACAATGACATTGGGGGCCCCGTGAAATGAATAAAGTGTATTAGAAGAACCCATAGAATAAACAAGAATATAAAAAATGCGATGTGGGCGTGTATCATGATAAAAAAGTCAAAAAAAAAAATTCGATCAAATGAAATGACAATATACAATGCAGACAGTGTAAGAGAGACAGAGCGCTGTAGTCTCATTGGCTCTCTCGGGCTAGAACCAAAGGGTACCAAGTCAGAGGCTACACCGGCTTCCATTCAAATCTACATGGAAGGCATTTCTAGTGTGTATTATTTATTCTATGGAAGAACCTATTGCAATACATACCATACCATCCAAATAAATTCATTTGTGAAACATTATTCTTTAACATTTAGGTTTTTTTATGCCATAAAACGGCTGAGACCAAAGGGGTTCTAAATGTACGGTAACCGAATAAAACACAACAGTTACAAAAAAGAACATGATAAAACTAATAGGTTAGGTTAGATTACGTTAGTTTAGGTTAGGTTTGTTGTTTATAATGATAAAATATTATAATTTCTTCGAAAGATTGGTATTCACTTTGCGGTGTCATTATTAATAAATGAATTAAAAATTACTTTGTATTAATAATTTATATATATAATATATAGAATATTCCTGATGAAGAAAGCATCGCTTTCGAAACATGTTGATATGTGTATATTAATAGAGTGGTAAATACAAAGTAATTTTTAATTCATTTATTGATAAAATATTGGGTAATGTTAGGTTAAGTTAGATCAGTTAGATTATTACACCTTGAGGTGATTTTTCACAAAAAAGGCGATATACAAATTATGATTAGGTTAGGTTAGGTTTGTTGTTTGTTAATTTTAATTTCTTCACTTTCCTTCAATGTTGGGTTATGTTAAAATATACCATTGCTAAAGAGGAAGAGGAAGGGACTGACCTGAAAGTTGTGCCACTGCTGCAGCAGGTGGTGCTGACAGGCCACGCAGGCCTGGATGAGGCCCTGCGCATCCTTGGGACGCGAGCGGGCGGGGCGCGGGTGCTGTTCATTGAATATCGGGAAGAAGGGCTGGTTCTTGGACGCCTGAAAACAACAATTACGATATCAAGGTTATTATCAGCGCAGACTGGGACAGCTACCCCTGGCAGGGCATGCGGCAAGGACGGAAAAGGAGGAAAATGGCCACCACCAAAGAGACATATAATAAGTGTTGTTGGTAAGAATATCTGTGATATTTAAAGCTTTCTGTCACTTGTACTTATAAACCTACAATCGGACCAGCCAGTCTAATAAATTTCATTGTCATTATAAAAATCTTTCTCATTTATACACCCAAATATCGAGTCTAAAAAGTTACATTAGCGACACCACCAACTGCAAAGCTAATCATGTCAAGCTGTAGATACCCTACCCCCCATTTGCCCGCGAACATATTGAAAATTGATAAATTGGCCCACCGGCTAAAAAGGTTGTGCATCGCTTTAACCTAATCAATCACATTGTTTTGGATGGCTTTACCCTTCTTACTAGGACATTCCACTTGCGACAAATCATTGCCAGTGTTCCATGTAATCCACCTTAGCTAGAATGTTGCCCAAGAAGGATGTTCAGTTTAACCTAACCCTTCTTCTTCATAAAAGCCTTCTGGAGTCTAGCTTTGAGCGTTCGGCCTCGCTTAACCCTTTAAAAGCTGGGATTTTTGGCCGTATAATTTCATAATTAATGACTTGTTTTTTGGAAAATGTTTTTTAAACGGTCCCATCTTAACAGATAATGTGTTTATGTATTTAAATAAATTATATGAAATATCATAGTTTCCCCAGAATAATGATTTTTTCTGTCTCATGTAAAAAAAAAAAATAAATAAATATGAAAATATTTTGAAGTTATACTGTTTTTTCCATAGTTAAACAAGTGCCCTTCACAATAAAAATAAAATAATACGAGGCTTTCCTGTAAATAAGTACGGTAATATGACTTTTAAAACAGGAAATGTTTTTTGCAGTAATAGGATATTATTTATTTGGTCAGTAGGCAGCACGCACGTGCGACAAATGACAATATTTTAAACGTAGTATTAATCATTTACAAATCGAATAAAATTCGAGTATTGTACGAATCTATTTAAGACAAACGCATTCGCTAGGGATTCTGCGATTTCAGAATTCAATTGGCAGTCGTGTGTCTCTTATTATCATAAAAAGGCTGACAAAAT
This sequence comes from Halesus radiatus, assembly GCA_022606495.2. Classification (NCBI taxonomy): domain Eukaryota; kingdom Metazoa; phylum Arthropoda; class Insecta; order Trichoptera; family Limnephilidae; genus Halesus; species Halesus radiatus. The sequence goes on from JAHDVE020000856.1 coordinate 27,238, forward strand.
GTGAGCGCGACGCAAACAAAAAAGTAGGTAAAAATAACCTTGAATTTGACGTTAACTAAATGTAAAATTTTGACCCAAATTAAACATTTTTCAGCAGTCATTAAAATTTTACTGTATACTTCATCATATTCCTGAGGTAGGTTAGAGACAGATTTTTTTCTAAAATAGTATCCATTTAGTCACAAATATTTGCCAAAGTTTCCTACTAAAATATGAATAAATTGTCAACTTTTGTGGCTTATATTTTCTAAATTAAAACAAAAATCAATAAAATACTTCTAATCCTTACTAGATATTTACTATACCTTTTGATTAAAAAATATTTCATTAAGTTTGAAATATTTTATTATTTGGGCGGGTATTTGGCCTCTAATCCATAATTAAGTTTTGTATGAAACAGGCCGCGCAGCAAAATCCCTTGAAAACGTGACCATTCCGAATCGACTCCATAGTGCACTTTGGCGTCCAACGGAATATTGTGGCGACCCACAGGTTAAATGTGATAACTCTGGCTGATTCTTGGAAACTCTCGCCAATCCGAAACAGGTAGTTCTTTCAAGATGGTCTGCCATTCTCACCACTAACTCTACTAAACGAGAAATGTTGATAGTTAAGAAATGTAGACAGTCGTAAATATTAGAATGTCATATTATACTCGCAATCCAAGCTCTACTTGCATTTTTAAATATCATTTAGGTCAACGAAATAACCATGATTAATTTTATAAACAACAAAATATTACGAGATGTTAGTTTCATTTCAAGAAACTCACGTTGTGGGGTTTTATTCCACGTATGACTTATTGTAACCTTTTGTGTCGGTTGTGAGAAACATCATACGCAAGGAAAGACCACTAATAACTCATCACGCATGCACTATCCTTGCTACAAGTTCTTAAGGTTATGAAAATATAAACTAATGATATAAATACACTCTTTAGCACTGTCCTCTCTCCGCTGTCATTAAAATAGCAATGTAAACAAACCATGTTTATTATTACTATTTGAGATCATTGTATTACTAACCCTAACTTTCAGTGTGCCAAATTTACCCATCGGATATGTGAAATTTGTATCCGTTAACGCCGCGGCGTATCCGATCGGCAATGTCAAAAAAATATATCTCTGAATATAAGTAGCTATTCTTGGGAAACTGCTCATGATAGATACAATTTTTTTAAATATATGAACACATTATCTCGTAAGACGGTACAATTTTCAAAATTGCATCTTGTTGTATGCAAAATTAAGTAACTAACTAACCATCACGCCGTATCTCCGCAGGGGTAGGCAAAGAGGACGGACCGCCAAACAACTCGATCTTGGCATACACTTCTTGCTTCATTCACTTTCATACAACCTGTCATATTCTGTTATTCCGACTTCTGACATGGCCCGAATCGAGTATTTGATTCACTTGATCGTCACATCCGCGTCATATATAATAATTTAGTAATTGTGCATAAAACAAGATGATGAAAATAGACGCATGCATTTTTACCCTAGGCACACTACGGAAGTAATAGATTGCGGATGCTCGGCGTTCCAAAGGTTAAAGACAGTCTTCATATTTTCTTATTTAAACTATCATCGTAGCATCGTAGCAATTGATCAAAATTTTCATTTTAGAAATCTACGAAGTTTAACTCCGGACTTCTTTGTTATTATCATAAAGAATTCCACAACTGGCAAAATCTTCCTGAACGACAAGAACATTATTTAGAAAATCACGATCAGTAATTACGGCCTTGAATATAACGATCGAATCTGTAGTTCGCAACGTACACATCTTCACGTCCCGCCTGACAAATTTTTTGAAGGCGGCAGCCTGCACAAGTGAGATTTTGATCAGACATACTAGCCCTAGTATGAACATCATTTACTTTGACCGGGTCTACATCGAACATGGATAACACCTACGCACTTCAGTGTTGAATGGTTTCGGGTTAAATCCGCTTACCAGAAAGGTAGTCTGTAGGCTTAGATGTTACAGGAAATGAATTTTATTTCCTGATTTAATTAAGAATTTACAGCAGACATTTAATAATTTATTACTGTAAGATAGTGTTATCTACTAATCCATTAAAAGCTATACATATTGCTGGCTGTCTTTTCAACTCAACTTCGACTCGAAAGTGTTAATTTTGAGATATGTAATCTATTATTAAAAGTGAAATTTTCAATGTTAAAGGGCTATTTTTTCTCCATGTTTTATTTAGGTTAATTAGCACTATCTGGATGTCAAATGATTATTAAATAAAATAGCCATTATTTCTTGATTAGTGCAAATTACCGTAAAAAAAAGTAGTGCCACAGTATTGTTTTATTGAATGTGTGTAGAAAATGTTCAATTTGTCATTATCCTCAAGCTTAACCCTTTAGGTGCCACCGAACGATATATCGTTCCGATACATTATTGTACTTGAGTGCCACAGAATGATATATAGCTCGAGCCATAAAATTCGTCATGCGTTACCCACTGTTCTAAAATTACGTCACATCAAAGTAATCAAAATAAAAAATATATATATTCATGGATTATCGACACTTCTGCAGCATTTTAAAAAAATACATGTGGCACCTAAAGGGTTAAAGACTTTTTGCTTAACTGCAGTTCTGGTTCTCTCAGATGACAGCTGTCATTCAGCGAATGACAATTCTTTAAAAATATTGATATTTGCATAGTTTTAACAAAAGAAAAACTCGATATTATCGTAAGAACATATTGACTTTAAACATTATTAGTGAGCCATTTATGGCACAATAATGCTATTAAATTAACCGAATGAATGCATCTGTAATATTTAATAGTACTGTGATAATTAAACCACAAAACCACAAACTCCTAAATGTATTTATTGTCATTGACATGGAATCGGAATCCCAGTAAAGCAGAATGTTTTTAACCCTAAGAATAAGGAGAATGTCTTATCCTTAAAAAGAACCGGAATTGGGCCCCTGATCGTATTCCAAATCAGATTTTCAGAATGACATTTACTATTGTTCAATCAAGTATTCATATCATTTTCATAGAAGTCCTGAAACTTTGGATGATAAACTAATAAAAAGAAGGGTACTTACATCCTTAGGTTCTTTAGTGTTCAGATTGCACAGGGAACCTCTTGTGTACTCGTCCCCACAAACATAACAGACTTCCGTCACAGAGTTCTTATCCGGCATGGACAGATCCAAGATGTCCCGATCCGAACTCGAGTTGGAGTTCCCCGAGTACACGGAATGCGAGCTCTTGGCCGAGTCGAGATACCCGCTCGGTTCCGAGAGACTCGAGTGCTGAGAACCCAGCGAAATGACGTTTGTCTCTTTCGGAATGTTCCGGAGATCCAGAACACCGTCGACCGGATCTTGGGTCATGTTCGCCGACAGCAAGTGCGATTTTAACGGAACCGGATGTGTTTTGCCATCGTCCGGCTTTTGGTATTTCGTCTCGTACTGCTTTGCATGCGAAATCTTTTCGACGACGGGTGGAACGCTTATGTGTCCTTTGACGGTCGTCCTATTGTCGTAACGAGAGTTGTGAACCACGTTATATTTGGCCGGGTAGTGTTGCTGCTGTTCTTGCTGCAACCGAGTTGCGTCGTTAGCTACATTCGATTTCAGGTTGATTTCTTGTGTTGTGGGTGCGGACGCATTTAATTCGCTGACGGTTTTGACTTTTGTTGGATAGTGATGTGGCGTAGTCGCAAAATTTAATTGATGTTCGTATTGCGATCCGGTGATTTTAAGGTCTTGGTATGGTTTGGTAGGCGGGTAAGGATGGTAGGTTGGTTCTAGTTGTTTCTCTTTCGGTTGTTCCTGGGTCCGTCTGGCCGCATCCTGGTGGTATCTGACAGCCGCGTCGTACTGTCGGTTGGGGTCGGGTCTCGGGGTAGTCGGTTGGCTCGGTGGTTGAGACGTTCGCTGGAGGTCTCTGGAAGAGGGTCTAGCAGCGGGGGAAGGAGAGGGAGAGGGTGAAGGGGCGGCAGGAGAGGGGGGCGGGTGACCTCCGGAACCTTCTGAGTTGAGACCCAACATTTGAGCTGCGTACTCGCCTTGGAAGGACATATCAGCACCTGGAAGGAGAAAAACTTTGTTATTCAACTGAAAAAATATATAATAAACAAAGATGCTCAATACAAATGACTTAAATTAAAATGCATATTGCCAAATCCACTTTGGTTTGATTCGTCTCAATCAGTGCATGGAAGAAGTTGGATACGGCCGGGGAACACGTGGCATGAATAAGTATACATTTCAAATACATACTAGTTAAGAACCAGCAAAGTACCCTCCGAGCGGAAACTGAGCATCGTTTGAAAAGGAGATAACACTTAGGGCGTAAGCAATCGTTTTAATTTTTTTTAATAAAACAATACATATTTAGAACAAACCAAAAGACTACTGACTTAAGTATCATTTAAAGAAACACAGTGAATTTTTTCATACCTATAACATGTTAAATAACAGAACCGCACATGTTATTTATATTTTTCTGAGCATACTTTGCGATTTTTTTCTATCGAAGGATTTCACATAATTACTCCTTCAATTAGACATCTAAATAGAGATCATTTTCTAAAATAACATATAAATGTTTTTTTTATTAAGTGCATAAAAACTAGAAGTTTCCATGGGATGTTTGTAATATGTACATTGAAATTCTGAATGCAGAGAGAGACTTAAGAGTCAGTATAGCATAAAAACTAGAAGTTTCCATGGGATGTTTGTAATATGTACATTGAAATTCTGAATGCAGAGACTTAAGAGTCAGTATAGCATAAAAACTAGAAGTTTCCATGGGATGTTTGTAATATGTACATTGAAATTCTGAATGCAGAGACTTAAGAGTCAGTATAGCATAAAAACTAGAAGTTTCCATGGGATGTTAATATGTACATTGAAATTCTGAATGCAGAGACTTAAGAGTCAGTATAGCATAAAAACTAGAAGTTTCCATGGGATGTTTGTAATATGTACATTGAAATTCTGAATGCAGAGACTTAAGAGTCAGTATAGCATAAAAACTAGAAGTTTCCATGGGATGTTTGTAATATGTACATTGAAATTCTGAATGCAGAGACTTGAGAGTCAGTATAGCATAAAAACTAGAAGTTTCCATGGGATGTTTGTTATATGTACATTGAAATTCTGAATGCGGAGACTTCAGTCAGTATAGCATAAAAACTAGAGGTTTCGATGGGATGTTTGTAATATGTACATTGAAATTCTGAATGCAGGGACTTGAGAGTCAGTATAGCATAAAAACTAGAAGTTTCAATGGGATGTTTGTAATATGTACATTGAAATTCTGAATGCAGGGACTTGAGAGTCAGTATAGCATAAAAACTAGAAGTTTCGATGGGATGTTTGTAATATGTACATTGAAATTCTGAATGCAGGGACTTGAGAGTCAGTATAGCATAAAAACTAGAGGTTTCGATGGGATGTTTGTAATATGCACATTGAAATTCTGAATGCGGAGACTTAAGAGTCAGTATAGCATAAAAACTAGAAGTTTCGATGGGATGTTTGTAATATGTACATTGAAATTCTGAATGCAGGGACTTGAGAGTCAGTATAGCATAAAAACTAGAAGTTTCAATGGGATGTTTGTAATATGTACATTGAAATTCTGAATGCAGGGACTTGAGAGTCAGTATAGCATAAAAACTAGAGGTTTCGATGGGATGTTTGTAATATGCACATTGAAATTCTGAATGCGGAGACTTAAGAGTCAGTAGAGCATAAATATATGTAGAAGAACATGCAGATATACCGATGATTGCAAAGGAAGCAGAGTGTGTGGCGTTCCCATCCTGTGTGCCTACGCCTACGTGTTCACAAGAATAAAAATCATTTACTATAGAAAAGTCACCAAAATTTGATATTTATAAAATGACGGAGTTAAAAATTTCGCAGTAATAGATAATAAAAAAAAAACTTATTTTCTTAGACTATAAAAATTAGCTATACATAAAATACATGGTGTCCGGAAACTCGTGGTATAAGCAGGAAACTGGTGAATATGTATCACATTTGGAGTCGATTTTGTGGTATAGGTTTTTTGATTTGAGTTCAAAGATGGAATCTTTTAGGTCAGATTTGTAAATAAAGGTCATTAGGGGATTATTATCAGCTGGTTATTATTGTACTTTAAAATATTTCGAAGAAGCTTGGAATTGTTTCCTCAAGTTTTTTGTTAATCTCTCAGTTGCCGAAAAAACACAAAATTGTAAAAAAAATATTTATATAAAAAAATAAATCGAAATCCTTAGATCTAAAAAAACTAAGTTTTATTGGATTTCCTGTATGATTTAGATTCATCAGTTTGCAGCTTGTACCACTAGTTTCCGGACACCTTGTATATACGGGACATTCAGAGCAAAACTCATCTCTTCGGACAGTCATATCCATGAATGGTTCATTTACCTAAAAAACAAATAATTTAAATATTTGTAAATGTAAATAATTATTATCAAAAATCTCAAATAAAATCTTGTTTCAAATAAATACCTACTCTTCTTTTGCCAATAACCTTCTAATAAATATAATATCAATGACAAATAGGATTTAAACAGTAACTGCCACGTGCAGTGTTTTCTAATATTGTATCTTGTGCGTGCAAAGTCATATCATCTCAGCCCAAAACATTGTAATTTAACGGTTTAATCTGGAGTGCCCTACCAGGTAAGTATGCTTTCTGTATATGTACATAATAAGATAAACCCTAGCAAGTAGTATTTGTAGAGCGCCCTTGAGGTGATTTTTCACAAAAACGGCGCTATATAAATCCAAGTATTATTATTATTATTATTATTATTATTATTATTATTATTATTATTATTACTAATGAATGATGAAATAAAACGGCTTCAATAAGCGTATCGTGAGACAGCATAAAGAAAAACAAATAAAGATTAGATCAGGGAATAATGCTGAATCATTTATCAAATAATAACAATATTACATTCTTTTGATTTTTAACTAGAATACCGAAAATTCACAACAACATAATAATCCATTCCCGAGAGTAATTATTATTTTAAGTACAATTTATCATTTTTAATTGCCAATTTACAAAAAAATAATAAAAAAGTTAATTCTATAATATTATACTAACTGAAGTGTGTTTGTGTTGCCCGGGGTTATGAATGATTTTAAATAAATTCTTGATGTTGTGATGTGTCCCCGTCTCCTTTCCCCCCCCCCCCCTTTCCCCTTCCTCTACCCCTAACCCAACCCAGTAATTTTCATCTTATTTTGAATGTCTAACTAACCATCACGCCGTTTCCCGCAGGGGTAGGCAGAGAGGACGGACCGCCAAACAACTCGATCTTGGCATACACTTCTTGCTTCATCCACTTTCACTTACAACGTCTCATACAATCTCTTCTGTTATTCCGACTTCTAACATGGCCCGACTCGAGTATTTAATTCACTTGATCGTGCCATGTCTTCCCCGGACCTCCCCGGCTTCTTCTTTCATTCACATTCGCGTCATATATTCTCCTTACACTCCTTTCTTCGTTCATTCGCTCTACATGTCAAGTGCGCAAAAGGAAGTACCAAAATTCTGCTTTAAAGGGTAAGAAAGGGGGATGGGGGTGATTTTTAGAAATCTAATGTAAACAGTGACCTTCCTCTTGTTCTGTAGGTCGAGTCTGCAAAATGTCATCAAGCTCATAATAAAACCGTAGATTTGTATAAAAAAGAAACAAACAGACACTCTTCTTTATATATAAATATATAGATTTTTTTATCTTTTATCGTGCTCTGCATTGACCGCGTGTTTTAATTCGGTGGCCGTATAAAACCAAAACCGATTAAATACCAACTGCATTACTTTCAATACAATCAGTACACAGTTGTTATCTCGTTTCATTATCTAGTTAAAAGCAGTTTCATACAATAAACGGATTCAGAGAGAGATAAAGGTAAATCATATAAATTAAATAAAAAATATAAATTAGCCAGGCTTGCTTCCCGGCATCGGAACAAACAGAACGGCCTCTTCGTACTTTCGGCCGAGAAAGCGCTAAAAACCGGAGCGTTTCGCGCGTTTGCCGCGCCGTGCGCCAGCCGAGTGTAATTTCGTAATTACTGACTTGGTTATTTGCAAAATGATGCTTTGGTAAATAATATTTGTATGTATTGATGATAATTATATGTATATATCGTAAGTAGTTTCCCCACAATAGCTTCATATATTTACAGAAATGACTTTTCATCACATGTTAATGAGAATATTTTTGAAAATTTACTATATGGGCCACATCAAAAGTCGGAATAATAGAAGAGAATGTTGAGACGATATATGAATGTGAATGAAGCAAGAAGTGTATGCCAAGATCGAGTTGTTTGGAGGGTCCGACCTTTCTGCCTACCCCTGCGGTGAAACGGCGTGATGGTTAGTTAGTTACTATATTTTCCATAAAGAAGTACCTTCACAACAAAAATAAAATAATACGAGATTTTCCTATAAATAAGTACAATACGGTAACTTTTGAAATTCAGTGCGGGGTATGCAGGGAAAATCGCCCTTACACCCCCTTAATTCCCTACACAATAAGGAGTAATACGGTCTGGCCGGAGATTCAGACAAAGTACCTGCGAGCAAAAATCGACCTTAAGATCCTTTGATTTCGAACACAATAAGGTTGATTCGCAGTCAAATTTGGACCCGGAACGCGTTGGCATGGCAAAAAACATCTTGAGCGTATCGACTTTCGAAGACAGTAAGGGTCAGAGTGGGTCAAATCGGGTGCACACCTTCCTACAAAGCAGTCAGTCGCGGTTGACTTCGCAATACAAACCAATTTCAGGACTGCAATAGGCAAAACCTAGTAAATACAGTATTATGATTTTGAAAACCGGAAATATTTTTGGAATGACAGGAAAAAAAATTCAGTTGGCGCACGTGTGACAAACGAGAAGCGAAAATATTTTAAAGGCAATATTATTCAAGTTACCAATCGAATGAAATTTATTTGAGTATTGTACAAATACATTTAAGGCTCAAAATTCCTTGAGAACGTGACCATATCGAATCGGCTCCGTATAGCGCGTTGCGGCGTTGAACGGAACAATGTGAATGCGCATTAGGGCGCGTTGGCGTATAGCTCATGGTGGAATTGGCTTCGAGACAGAAAAAGAAGTTGATTCATTCTTGACAGTATATTCCACATCCTTTCGCAGCCCTAAACACCTGGACGGCTTTGTAACACCTACAAATTGTTATTAGCAAAAAAAGGACAGCGAGTATATACGATGGTCGATTGTGATACGAAAGATTTGTGAAAACTTTAAAAAAAATGTTATTTTTACACATTAGTTAGAAAAAAACTGTCCGAAAGATTTATTTTTTAATTTCTCTGCCAATGGAGAGCATTTCGTCGTCAACATGATTATAACGCTAGACGCTCACAGATGGCGTTAATTAAAATGTGTTGAAAATAAACACTTTTGGTAATATTGAGATGAATTGTTTGTTGGCGGGTATACATACGGAATATAAAATGGAATAAATTGTTGTTGTAAGTTTAAAGCCGAATTTCTTCAAGAAACCTATAAAAAAAAACAATAAATACAATGTTTTACGCTACGGGTAGAATGAAAAATAATAGTAACAAGTGAAAAATGAAGGATATTAACAACGTATTTTGTTTTAAAGTTTACATGCGATTTAAGGATTGTCCACAACACAAACAGGCGTATCTCATATTTAGCAAATTTACAGGAGAGCCAAAAAACGGATTTTTTTGCTGGATTCTTATACATACTTCACTAATGGGGTTTTAATGAGGCATTTTTATTTACCCCTATTAACGAAACATGTAATAAATAAAATGTATAAGAATCCAGTAGAATGAGATACGCCTGTTTGTGATGTGGACAATCCTTAAATAGCATATAAACTTTAAAACAAAATAAAACATGTTGTTATTATCCTTGATTTTGCACTTGTACATATTATTTTTCTTTTCTTTAAGAAGGTGAGTCAATAATACGATTAATTATTTAAAAAATTGCAAATAAGATCAAAGTCTTTCCTACGCTTTTCTAATGTAGAAACGTTTATGGTTTGTTCAATTTCAACATAGGAGTAATCGCCTCTTTCTCGCCCTAATCTCCATGCAATTCCACGTAAGAAGCGATGTTGTACAGATTCAATATGATGAATATGAACAGCATAGAAATGAGACCAAATGACACTGGCATATTCAAGATGAGGACGAACTAGTGAGCATTAGAGAGTTTTTAGGGTATTTATATTCTTAAAGTCACAGGCAATTCTATTGATGAAGCCAAGAAGTTTTAGTGATTTATTGGTGACATTATTGATGTAGTCACGAAAAGAAAGTTTACAGTCTAAGTAATGTGACACCGAGGTCCTTAGTAAATGTATTTTATACACAAAGAAAATGTTATTTGTACTTCAAGTATTAAGAATTTTATTGTGAACATACATTGATGCGTCTAAAACTACAAAACCGAATTTTTATGTTTTAAAAAACAATTCGTAAATCTTAAAAACCCGTTGTTAGTTCATCCTCAACAATATCGTTTTTGACGACGATTCGCGAAAGGAGCTAAATTCCCCCTGAGATGCTGCACTGTGATAATGATGATAAAATTAATTCAAATTATTATTGGCATTTAAAAAAAAATGGATGTTACACTTTCTACGGGCAATCATAGAATGTCATTTGTATATATTATACAATGTTGATTTAATTGATCGATACCATCGTATCATTCTGTCAGTCAGTCTTGTATGCACAATTTGCCAAGTGTTGGGCAAGGTCAGGGCAATATAAATTTAATTTCAGAACAACTGGTCAATGCATATTGACGTATAAATTATTATGGAATACAGGGCGACTACTTTTTACGAAAAATTGAAAGAAAAAAAAACAGAAACCTTAAGCAAAAAAAAGTTCATAAGCCCAAATAAATCCCTATTCACACCACGAGCCTCCCAACCCTCCTCTTCCCAACCCTCCTCTTCCCAATCTTCTTCCACTCTCCACTCTCTTCAGCCTCACAACTGACTCCGGGCAGTTGGGGATCTTATGCGATATTCGTATAAAAAAAGAGCTGGACGCCTTTTTGTTACAATATGGAAAAAGTGTGTGTGCCATTACAGAGGTATGTGGCTTTTCATCCCCTCTGCTGTCCAATTCCAAAACATTTAAATAATCGAATTAATCACTCCACCGCACATTAAAAAAAACACCAAATCTTATTTCATGATCAAAATGCAGGGTAATTAATTTAATTGTCATTGCGTTTAATTCGTAGAACCCCGTTTTATTTTATTTTTCATAGAGTAAATCAAATTTAATAACTTGTACATTGTGACAGCTGTTTCGGCGTTCGAAACCATTTTCAAACTGTGGTTAGGTCCCATTGATTCGTCTTATATTATTTTATTTACAATCACCCAATTTTAATTATTATGGTGTTTGAAATAATTGATTGACATTTACTCAGAAAATAATTGTGATA
>JAHDVE020000857.1:0-19745 GCA_022606495.2 Halesus radiatus
TCCCAAGCAAGACCGGGAACATATCTTGGAGTCTTTACAGGAAACGTTTTAATGAAAACATTGGTAAAGAAGATTATTATTTTTATTTAATTATTGATGAAGATAATATTAACAAATTTCAAAAGAAACGGATAAAAAACAAAAAATTCTAAATTTAATGGTCGCATCTGTGACTCGAATCTAGAACCTTTCGGTCTATCCGAGACCAACGCTTTAACCATTTGAGCTAATGCCACCTAATTGCTTTCCAAAAACCGGGACAACGTTCTACCATTAAACTAATGAAACCCGTTTATTTTAGGTCATTTTATCGATATCTTACTTCAAATTAATTACTAACCAATATTATACTACTATATTAATAGTGCTACTAGCATTATAGTACAGAATTTCAGATGTGACTAATACCTTTTTTATTTTCTGTGTGTTTTTCTGTTTCATGTGAACTCATTTGAAATTTGTTAATATTATCTTCTTCAATAATTAAATATTACAATGAGGTTTATAAGCTTAAAAAAATGTTTTTTTTAATTAGAACAAGTGTAATGATTTTATAGCGTCGTTCATAATATAATAAATAAGAATAACTTTAATAAATTAATTAAAAAATATAAATATCCACAAGTTTCAGAAGCAAAGCTGCCCTCAACACGATAAACAATATAATTAGATATATATATATATAGTATGGTGTTTATCCCGGAGAGGGGAGCTTTGCTTCTGAAACATGTAAACATATAATAATAATAATAGTTGGATGATTTGTATAGCGCCGTTTTTGTGAAAAATCACCTCAAGGGCGCTGTATAAATATTTCTTAACTAATTATGTACAAACAGATACAGAAAAACACACTTACCTGGCAGGTCGCTTCAGATGAACACAGTTTTAGAAAAATTTATTTATACAGATGATAGTTTTACATGGTTATTTGTTTCTCCTTTTCTATTGATGTTACGTTTATTAGATGATTGGTGGCACAAGAAGAGATGGTATTTATTGAATTATAGGTATTAATTTTTAGGACTGGAAAGTATTCATAAAATGAATTTTAGGACTCGAAAATATCTATAAAATTACGTTAAAAAGCATAAGAAGCTTTCAATAAATATTAACTTTTTTTCATTTATTTTACACTTTGGTTATTTACAGTGTTGCGGGCTGTGGACGCATTTGCGCACCGATGCGTGAATTTTTAATTTAATTTAATTATTTTATTTATTTATTTTTAATTATTTATTTAATGACTTTAGGTAAGTACTAACCGGCTAGCCTAGCTTAGCAAAATAACATGTTAAAAACAGCGGTTTAAACAGAGTTATACTTTTTTTTTTTTAATGTGAATTATTTTTACTATTTTTAATCCAAATCTATAAAACATCATGTTTCATATTATTTCATATATCTCTAATAGAAACATTCGATATCTTAGCGTTACTAGAAACTTAAACTTCTATACCTACTGATCAAAATACCATTCGACGATAATGAATGTGCGTTTTATTTCAATTAGAGTGAGTCCATTTAAGAATCGTAGATACTCTCGGAATCACCCCGGTGAAAAACCATCATTCAGAATCAGATCTGACCATCTAGGTCCCAATCTCATTCCTCTCCATACTTCCTTCTTGCTTCCTTCCCTAAATTGAGAATATAATTGACACCCTGACTCCGGACATTTAGGACTCTTTCTACTTTACATTAAAAGTAGAAAACAGTTATAATTTCTTCAAATGATTGGTATTCTCACTTTGTGGCGTCATTATTAATAAATTATTTAAAAATTACTTTGTATTCACCACTTTATTAAAATACACAAATCAACATGTTAGAAAGCGATTCTTTCTTCATCAGAAATATATAGAATACTGTATTGTTTTCTTATTTTATATATTCATGATGAAGAAAGCATCGCTTTCGAAACGTGTTGATATGTGAATATTAATAAAGTGTTGAATACAAACTAACTTTTAATTAATTTATTAGAAAACAATTACATTGTGGCTTTTTGTGATTAAATTAAATGAAACAAAATGTTTGTTAGATTTTCCTAACCTCCAAATAAAATTAAACAGAATATTTGTTTCATCTTGTCTAACATAAAACTGTTTTTAGAACGGAGGACGCACGGGCTGTGTTTGAATTTTGTATAGTTATTTTTTTCTGAGAAGTTCGCCCAAGGAAACGAAAATCTGCTCACTCAAAGCAAAAAACACTGGGTAAAATGTTGTCAGCTTCTATTGTTGCGTTAAACAAATTATATTATATGGTAGGAAAGCATGATAATTACGTGAGAAGAATTTTCCCTTAAAATAATCTTAGGTCTTTATGTAAACGTCTTCATTTTTTTTCAAAAAAGAGTAGTATGATAGATAGGCTGGGTAATATAGTTCTTACACAAGAAAATTAAATAGTTTTTAATTTTTTTTCATTTTAAAACATTTTAACATATTATTTATTTAATGAAAGATTTAGTATAATGGCAAAACTTGAATGTGAGGATATTTTGGGAGTCGGATATAAATTATGTGTTTTGAATATTAGGGAATGAGAACTTGGGATATTCTTTCTTTGCAATGTTTATCTATATTTGAATTGTTTTTCATCGTCTAAGTGATTAACGTTGGACTTATTTAATTTATTAATAGTCAATTTTCGCTGCTGATACAATTGACCTCGAGTTCGGGGTCAATTGTTGCATTCCCCTCGATCTGTATATAATCTTATAGTTTTATTATTATTTGACTTATGGAATAGTCTTTTGATCAATTTACTGGTCTACCATTGAAAATAATAAATTTATCGTAATATCTATTTACATATAATGCATAGAAATTAAAAAGTTATTTTGGTGAAATTTCCCCTGATCTAACCTTAGCAGGATCAACACACTATTCTGGCTTCCGTTCTAGATGATTCAGACAATCCGGTTCTTAGATTTAAATTCTTTAAATTAATAGATAGCGAAAAGAGAAGGTCAACCCGGTTAACAACCTAAGAATTTATATTCTGATGGCGCTAACGGTTTAGCTCCATCGAAGCTTTTAAGTGAGAAGTTTTTAATTAAATGTAACAAGCTTCCACTTTTCCCATTTTAATTATTTTAAAGGGTTTCTCCATTACATAAAAATGGTTTATAAGTTTTTTGCAAAGTTTTTTATAAAAGGTGAACTGGTTTTTACAAACGCAAAAGCTGAGAAGTTTTTTTTTCTTGACACCGATCTTCTTTATCTCATTAGATGTTAATAGATCGATAGTATAAAACACTCGCCCTGTAATATAACTTTTTCCCCCAAGACCTTTCTATAGTAATTGTGGACTGCTTCTGCCAGCTTGAGTGCGTTTTTTGGCGAAATAAAAACCTGATGGAAAATTTGATAAGAGAAAATCGATATGAGGCAAACATCTGCCTCCTATTGTATTATTAAATTCTATGTTACGATGATTTGATCACGATTCCATATTCCAACTTATCGTGTTTCATTTTTATTTGAATACCACACAAGAGTCTGAATTGTACGGATTCAGTGGGATTATGGAATATTCAATCGTAGGTATCGGGAAATGAAGTGGAAAAGTGGGGAATTAAGGAAGTGGGGGGAAGGAAAAGACATGTGGAAGAGTAATGTCGGGAAGTACCTGGATATTCAAATCTTGTCATCATACACAACTTAAGTCATTTCATGAAACATTTCGATCCTGGAAGGCGGTTTATCACCAGGGTGATTCCAAAAGTATCTTCTATATGGAAATATATTTGTATTGTAAAGGAATTCAAACTAAAAAAATAACATAAAGATAAAAAAGGAGTAGAATTTTTTTTTTTCATATTTCCTTCCTAACCACTCTCAAATAAAATTAGTTTATTATTTAAAAAACGGTTAAATATAAAATATTCATTAGATTGTGTAATAATGCTTGATATAAAATCATATCGATTTGAAACTTTTTCAGCCAAAGAGGTTCGTGTAAAATTTTGTTCTCGAGTTAAGCCAGTGATGCACAACCTTTTTTAGCTGGAGGGCCAATTTACCAATTTTAAATGTTTTCAATGTGAGCTTGACATGGTTAACTTTGCGGTTTGTGTTGCCGGCAGTACAATTTTTTTTAATGCTAATGCAGTACAAATATCCCAGAGTCAGTAGGTATGTACCTATTATAAACCAAATAAATTAACTAGCTACCTACTCAAAATATGACATTTCATAATATCTCAATACTAAATCTTTAAATTCTATATCAAAATTTCATTCAAAAATAATTATAATCAGGGTTTTCAATTTAGACGGGCTTTTTATATTTTGTGAAATGGTAACCATTAAATGAAGCGATCACAGAACGCACAAAAACGCACCGTGGGCGAAGAATTTAGGGTGAAGTCAAAATGTCGATTTTTGTCATTCTGGAATTTTAAGGAACATGCAAACTTTTGGGCTGCTAATTCAAAATATTAAAGACCGATAAGTTCAAGTTTGTCGCGATACCCTTTAGTATTTTTAAAAACAGAAAGGAAACCGTTAATATTTTGATCATAGTACCTGGAAATCCGGACGATTGCTAATAAATAAAAAAAATTGCATATCTCACTTTCGTTACTTCCATGTTTTCCAAAACTCATGTACCCTTGTGAAATATCAATTGCAGCACCCAGTAAGAAAACGCGAAAAAATTTCTATGCCTGAGGTCAAACCAATAAATTAATGCTGTTTATTGCCGACTTGTGCATCTGCCAGTAACATTTTAATTCTGTTATGTACTCGTAAATACTCGAATCATCGATAATGTTCAGTATATAATCAATAATGCAATCTACGGGTTTATAATTATATATAAATATGAGTTTTCCAGGCGTTGTTTGTTTTTTATACAAATCTGCATTTTTTCCATGCATGATGAAATTTTACAAACTTGATCTTCAAATTCAAAGGGAAGGTCGCTGTCTACGTGAGATTTCAAACACCACCTCCATCCTCCTTTAAGGAGAATGTTGGTACTTCTTGATGAAGTTTCGCCCCGTTCAAAATAAAAGGAAAAATACTGGGTAGGAGTAGGTGTAGGGGTAGCATATCACAACCTCAAAACTTGACTCAAAACAATTCATAACCCCGGGCAACGCTGAATACTTAAAAAATATATGAACACTACCGCGTTTTCGAATTTACTGGTTAATATTTTGGCAATTTTAGTTTCTGTCCTAAGCTGTTGGAACTAGGTCTACTTCTTAGAGTATCTGTATAATCGGATCTAGCCACCGAACCCTGCTAAAATTTATATTTGTGTTTTTCCTAAATTCTAACAAATGTCAAAGATATTTCCGGAACGTACATCAGCTGAACATATTCAGATTTCCGTCACGTTATGTTTTTTTAACGATAAAATCTTTTACTAACTACAACTACTTTAAGCGAACTAAAGGTTCTGCTTTTAGTTCGCGTAGGTTTGTGCAACCCTGAAACTTTTTTTTTAGAATATCTCACCTCTACCATTTTATAATTCAACACCGAGGGTTTCCAAT
Source organism: Halesus radiatus (assembly GCA_022606495.2). Taxonomy (NCBI): domain Eukaryota; kingdom Metazoa; phylum Arthropoda; class Insecta; order Trichoptera; family Limnephilidae; genus Halesus; species Halesus radiatus. The sequence continues at coordinate 5,516 of JAHDVE020000857.1, forward strand.
TATATTAAAGTAACCAACCGATATTTGCCAATGACAAATTTACTTTGAAGCACAACTTCTCAAATATTATTAAGTAAAAGTAAATTACTTTAAAAATTACATCCAGCGATTTTTTTGCCATTGCAGCCGCCCTGGTATGATGTCATTTGTGTATTACAAAACTTTTTTTAATACTCGATCAAATTATAAATTCTTAACATAAACATAATCCAGGTAATTCAGGTAACGTTTTTCAGTCAACAGAAAGATATCTCAGTTTATCCCTAGTGAAAGACAACCATTCAGAATCGAAACGTTGCTTGAAATGGCTTTAACCAAATCTGAATAGCTAGATGCTTTCCCACCTTTCTCATTTCTCTCATTTCCCTCTCACTTCCTTCAGCCTCACAACGTACCCCGTTTGGGGACGCCATAGTTCCACTAGGTCCGAACATTTTTTAAAATTAAAATTATACAATAAATTCATTATGGGATCATGTGGAGAACCTGCAGGATAGTTTTCCGAAATAATATTTTACAATACATAACGTAGCTTGAAGCAGTTAGGACTCTTGTTCAGTGTTAGAATAAAAAAAGTTTTTAATGTAATTTTTCATAAATCAGTAAAATTTGTATTGTTGAAATGTAATTCCTCCACGCCATTAGAAACATCCTAGCAAAACAACAGTTCTCCGGAGTTTAGATTTTGAGATTTATTAGTTTTGTTCAGTATGTGCAAGTTCGCATTACCTCGTAAATAAATCGAAAGTGCGTGATTATGCGAAACACCCTTAAAAAAATCATCCGCTACATTAACCGCAGTATACTCGTAGTTATTGAAGTCTTTTGCACTCATTCGTATTCTTCCTTCTGTAGTGAAATCCAAAAGTCAAGGTGTTGGAAATGCTGTGTTACAGCAATATGTGAATTCTGAGGTACTGTACAATCGATTCTCCACATTCCTAAACAGTTTTCAGGGACAGACCGGTCACTCTGTCGGTCTGCACGTCATACTTCTACATATTTTTAAGAATGTTAAACGATTTGTACATACTCTAAAAATATTCGACACAACAAAGTTGTAAGTACTCGCTTCTACATGAAATTTAAGATGGTTAAGTAAAATAAGGTTAATCGGAAGAAAATACGTAATAACTGGAAGTAACAACTTACCGTCATGACGCAGAGTGGAGCCACGTAGAGTATGGCAAAGTTGATCATGTCGAAGGCTTCCGAGTCGAATTTCTTCCTCTGCGAGATGCAGATGGTCTCCTCCTGCCCATCCTCGAGGACGTTGGTGATGGTCTTGATCCAGATGAACTTGGGAGCACTGTACAGGGCGCTTGTGATCCACACACCCACTATCACCAGCTGCAAGACAATACAAACATTTACTTTAAAATTAATGACTTGGTTTGTAATGTCATTGTTTAAAATACGTCCTTTATATCTGTTCTACCTCTACAGATATCAACATAGATACAAATAATTAGATTAACATCAATAAAGAGGCCTTTAATCTGTTAAATATCATATTGATTACAGTTTTTACAATATGCTGTAAAACTGTTAGCACAGAGTTATGTTTATTTTTTTAAAGAGAAAACCAGAGTCGAGTTTTTTCTTAAATGTTTATGGGAAATTTTTAAATGGCAATAAAAGGCGTGTTTTTTTCTCTTTCTAATACAGTTTAAAACATATACATCACTCTAGTACAAAATGAGATAACATGACTTTTACGAATCCGTTTCGGCTTTCGGGTAGGGTAGTGGTAGGGGTAGGGGTAGGGGTAGGGGTAGGAGTAGGGGTAGGGGTAGGGGTAGGGGTAGGTTAGGAGTAAGGGTAGGAGTAAGGGTAAGGGTAGGGGTATGGGTAGGGCTAGAATTAAGGGTAGGGGTGTAAGGGGTAGGGGTGTAAGGGGTAGGGGTGTAGAAGTAGGAGTAGGGGTAGGGGTAGGAGTAGGGGTAGGGTGGGGGTAGGTGTAGGGGTAGGGGTAGGGGTGGGGGTAGGGGTAGGGGTAGGGGTAGTGGTAGGGGTGGGGGTAGGGGTAGAGGTAGGGGTAGGGGTAGTAGTAGGGGTAAGGGTAGAAGTAGGGGTAAGAGTAAAGGTAGGGGTAGGGGTAGGGGTAGGGGTAGGGGTAGGGGTAGGGGATAGGGGTAGGGGTAGTGGTAGGGGTAGAGGTAGGTATAGGGGTAGGGATAGGGGTAGGGGTAGGGGTAAGGGTAGGGGTAGTGGTAGGAGTAGGGGTCGGGGTAGGGGTACACCTGTTAATTATCTCCAGTTTACTACAGTTCCCAACCTCGAAACTTTACTCCAAACCGTTCATATTAGCTAGTTTCGATTCTACGTAAGAACGACCTGTGTGCGCATGCCCTCTTACCCCACCATTTTCTCCATCACTTCTACAGAGGTTAACCAATTCAAACCCACTATGTGATAATTTATAATTAATCGATCGGTCCTACTTGCGGACAAAAAACGTTATTTAAGGCAATTATGCCCTATCCTATCAGAGTTTAACATTGGGGCAATAATTTATTCATGGAGTTATATTAATAATATTCGTGAAATGTTATACATGTTTGTTTTATTACACGAGTAATTGTATATTAAGGTAATCAGCGGTGTGTCCATATAGGCACATAAGCACCGCCTACCATACCTTACTCGCATGGAAATATAAATAACTAGCTGATGTGTACCCTGCCTTACTCGGGAATTATTTTTTTTTGGAATAAAGTTATAAAGTTGTGAATTCTTGCTTGTCATTAGGGTGCCATAATTGATTTGACAGCGAAAGTAACTATCTCCAAATAAAGTAACATTCTTTTAAATATTTTATTTTATTCATAACGTTTATTCTTTCAAAATATATCTAAATCATAAACTTCTTAAGTAGGTACCTACTCGTGTTTTCCATTTTGAAAATATTCTACCCAAAAAAACTTCTTCTTTTGAATATGCGATCTGTGCCTAATCGGAGTTTTATATGTATGGCTAAGCCTAAATAAAACATGGCGGGATCAATGTTTTTCAAACTAATTTTAAAACGTTATAGCAAGAGTTTTACACATTGGATTTCATTCAAACTACTTTTTAAACCTTTCCGGCACTAATAAAAACAAACTGTGCTATTATCAGCGAAACCGGTCAATTAATTTTCTAGAAAATCGAGGACAAACAAACAAACTTACATTGCTTTTTATATAAATAGATAGATAGTAATGTGTATGAAAGAATTGTTAGAAATCATCAAAAATACGCGCGAATTACTAACGGCGAAGCGCAGCGCCACTCGCGATACACCGACCGCACATCATATTCAACTCTTCCCTCTATTCTATACATTCAAACGTACATGTGTGCGCGATGCCTTTGTGTTAGTATCTGAAAAGCAGTGCATTCGGCAATGCCAGCAAATATGTCACTCAGTGCCATCTGTTGGTATATTTGTTAATTAGAACAACTTTGCCAACAAAATAATGATATTTTTTTTTTTAGCGTTCTTCCAAAATAGTGTTTGTTTATTTTTCAGAAAAAATATAGAAACTTTATATACCTATCCGCTAATTGGCTTTTAATATGCATAAATAAAGCAGTTACTTAAATATTTGACGTGGCTTAGGTTATCATTACAAACCTCGGCTACAGCCAGCAGCTTAGACATACTTAGCGAAAACTTGAACGAAGGGTCTGAGGTAAATTTTTTTTATATTAATTACTTCGCTGTTTCCTACTGCCTACCCTGATTAAAATCTCTGTGAACGCTGCTGAGGGTGATAATTTGTTGTGCTTAGTTTAATTTACCACTAGCTGAAACGAAGTTTACCTTGAAAACCTTTTTTTCCTGTACTATTTCAATGGTAGAGATTTCTAGAGCATACCCTGGAACTCTTCGTGATTTTATTCAATGACTAGAATAGTTTTGGATTAGGTGAAAATAAATAGCAATTAACCTCTTCCTCGTTTCGTTAATAAATCAGATTTATCTGATGCCAGACGCTGTTGATTTCTATAAATTAGAAAGGTAAGAATATTGCTTGAAAATTTCCACGATATCCAATTACGTTTTCAAAGATCTTCATCAAACGTTAATCGAGATTTCCTACAAATTTTATCCGGTGCGAGGATGATTTTTTTCTCTTTATTGAGTAACAGTTTGTTCGCATGTGAGATCGTATCGAATTTTGTGACATCATATAATTAGAGTTCATACAAATGTCACATACATAGAATTGTGTATATATTTTCGACAGCCGTGTCGTTGAGTCACTAACGGAGGGCGTTTTATCTTCCTTACTCCTACTTTATGTTATTACCAAAACGAGGAAAACAAGTGCTGTGTATCTACATATTCGTATTGTGAATATTATGCAAGTTTTATAGTGTGCTCTTTTATTCAAAACTACCAAACCGATTTTTTTTTCTTTCGTGAAACTGAACTTATTATAAAATTTTGCTGGAAGTCTCTTTCCTGAAGTTGTGAAGTTTGTCATCATTTACATCGTGCTGTATGCAAGTAATGAATCTGCGTGAGTTCTGTGTTTTACTTAATATATTAACACCTATTATAACAACAACCTCCACGTTTATAAATATCTCCTTGTCTTACCATATTTCGAATCAAGGAATTATTTCTTTTTTTTTAAAGTTGGCACTCGGTATTGAAGTAAAGACGAAATTCGTGAAATCTCTGAAGAAATTGTGTTCAGATCTTATCGACCGACGCTTAAGCCTTTCCGGTCCTGAGCAACACAAATAAAAAGGATCAGATATCCCAAAGCTTTGGACTTTAATTTTTCATCCAAGTTTATCTGCGCCCAGTCTGAATCTAACTTCATATTTTAAGAACGAGTAAGTTTGGATCTCTTTCCTTCGACAAACTGAATTGAAATAAGCGACACTTGTAGCAGTTATACATTCATGATCGGTTTATAGCTAGAATCTAGAAACTTTTGCCTTTTTTATTGGCTTTAACGACAAACAAGTTGTAAGAATATGAAAAATTCAATTTGTAATTTTTATTGACATTGTGTTAAAATTCGATTGTTCAAAGTAAAAGTACACTATTTTTTACAAGTATTCCACCTTATGAAGGTATTATTAAACTGTTTAACAATCCCTTCCAAAAGCAAAGCAGTTATCATATATGAAAATAAGTTTACTGGTTTTAAAAGTCATGTAAAAGCCGTTAACGAACCAAAAATCAGTTGGTACCTACCTACATTTATGAAAAAGAAATAGATTGTTTCCATTGTCAAAATACTTACCAAAATATCATTAAATTTAAATCCTAAATAATATTAGTCTCTCCGAGAAATGAGAAGAAGTACAATGTAAGAGGAAATCTACATTTACAAACAGTTTTCGAGCGAAATCGACGGTGAAGCAGAAAGTTGGATTATTTTCTGAATTAAACTTCGCTAGTCCGGACAAAGCAACATTGTAATCTCGAATTCTATGTCTCGATTTCATCAATGTTAGCTACTACCATGTTCTCGGAATCTTGCCTTAGAATTTAATAAGGAATATGAGACGGAATCTTTTTATTTATTTAATCTAAATCAAATTTAATAATGTTATTTTTAAGTTCTGCAAGCATTTTTAGAGTTTATTATTGTGACAGCTGTTTTCGGCGTTCAAGGCCATTTTCAAAGTGCGGTTAATCCACATTGTGACGACTTATTTATTTGATTTTATTTACTATTTACCCCATTATAATTTGGACGGGTTTTTAAAAATGAGGATTTATTATCGGTAGAACCTCTCTATTCTGTGAGGTTTTTAACTTTATTATGTGTTTCCCCGTATTTAAATGATTTTTTTTTTCTTAATTGATTTATTTAAATGTGTTATATTGTTTTGATAATGTGAACATACTTAAAAGTGGTGAATATATACCTTTCCGGAAATTAATGTGGATTAACCGCAGTTTGAAAATGGCCTTGATCGCCGAAACAGCTGTCACGGTAATAAAAACTAAAAATACTCGCAGAACTTAAAAATATTATTAAATTCTATTTACATTAAACAAAAAAATAAAAATAAAAGTTTTACGAATTAAACACAAAAACAATCAATGAATTGGAATCTTTGTGAATATATCTGTATACTGGTAAGGTCAATCATCGCGATCCATAGATACCCAGTCCTTTATCGTCTTCTGCTTACACAATGGTTATAGATACGAACAAACATTCTACAAAAAATGCTTTAAACGAAATTATCAATTACATCAAAATTACAAAGTTAGTGAAGTAACCAGGAATAACAAATAACTTTAAAACGAACAAAAATAAACAATGATTCTGTGGTTTTATTTATTTGTGTGTACAGGTTTATCACAGGTTAAGACAAAAAGTATTGCATTAAATATAATCCAGTAATAACGACATTTTTACTGCAGCAAAAAAACGAAACGCCACTGAAAGATTGAATACTCATATTTTTTGCAGTAATAGTTACGCCTAATTACACATTTTCTTACGGCGGCAGTTATAAAAATAGTTAATTGTTTACGTTATTTGCGACTGGTATTATATACCTTTTTTATTGAACGTTTTTATAACGTAGTGCTTTATTCATCAAGCAAATAGTAACATTAATTGAACAGTCACAATCGTCATTTCATTGCTTAATTTTTATAAAAGATCGTTCGTCGATTCATTCCGCTTCTAACTGGCATATTTGAAAAGGTTTTTTTTTCTAACAAATGAAAATATATTTTTTTTTTTTGATAGAAAGCAGTCACTTTGTGGTTAGACATATTTAATGAAAATAAAACAATAACTTTGTTTATAACCACGAGAATTTTATTTAATTTTATTACGACCGACCGGTTTCGCTTAACATAAGCATCTTCAGGGTACAAAAATTAACTGATTTTTAAAGTTTAATTTTTGTACCCTGAAGATGCTTATAAAGTTTTAAAGTTTAATTTTTGTACCCTGAAGATGCTTATGTTAAGCGAAACCGGTCGGTCGTAATAAAATTAAATAAAATTCTCGTGGTTATAAACAAAATTATTGTTATATTTTTTTCTGTTTCACAAAATATAAACGTAGATCAACTACCACAAATTTATTATTTTTTCAAAACTATATATTGGAGGCTTTTGCAAAAAATAAACAAGTTTACTGTACATACACTGATTTCTCGAAGGCTTTTGATAGTGTCTCACAAAACATTCAGAAACTTCATTTGCTGGGAATCAGAGGAAATATTTTATACGGGTTAAGTACTTACTTATCAAATAGAACCTTATTTCTTCAAATAAAATCTTTTATATCCAAATAATTTTCCACTACAAGTACCGTATCGCTAGCGTCACCTTAACCCGGTTTTATATCTTGTTTTTATAAACGATTTTGTCAAAGGCTTTAAAGGTGTCAATGTTTTGCTATTCGCCAACGACAATAAATTGTATACGACTAGAGAAATAAACAACTCAAACCACTGTTATATTCTTCACTTTAATATGGACACGTTAAATAACTGGAACTCACAAAACAATTTATATTTAAATGTAGAAAATGGTTAAACTTTCTCTTTTTTGACTATTCAATAAATTAAATAAATTTAGACAGAGTTACGGAAATGAGAGATCTTGGCATTATAATGGATGAGAAATTAAATTTTACTATTCGCATTCAATAAATTTTAAATAGTGATGTGAAAACTTTAGGATTTATATTACGAACTTTTTTTTTTGTATATGCTAGTAATAAAAATGTTGTACATATCCCTCAAGTCAAAAGTCTAAAAGAACATGATTCCATAGTGTGGTGACCCTTTTACAAAATAATTCATAATGACGAAAGAATTCAAATAAAACTTTTACGTTTCATGAATTCCTAAATGTAAAGCACATACTCGTGAATTACTCATCGTTATTGAATATTTTAAACAATCATACTTTAGAACACGGATGAAAAATAAACGACCATTTTAATTACTATTATTTAACTGTAAATTCGATTGTTCTGAACTCAACTTCATTTAATCAGCCTACACATACATAAACGAACTACAAGACAAACATTAACATTTTACATATGTATATCCCGGTCTAGCTACAACTTGCCTTCCCCAATACAATACTTACACGGTATTTATAACAAATACTTAAATGATATGGATGTATTTGAACACGAACTTGGCAAATTTCAATAAAAGTATGAACGAATTATTTCTACCTAGTAAAAATTATTGATAACTCCAACTTCATATATTTTTTTTATTAATTTGTTATTGATATTAACGTCATTTTTTGGATTTTGTGGATACTGCGTTATTTTTATTTTCTCTTTTTTTGTGTTCCTATGTATTTTTAGCTTTGTTGCAGTTTATTTTTATTTCTTATTTGATAAACTAAAGTTTTATTTTAAGGCAAGATTTTTGTGCATAGCGCAAAGGGTAAGAATTATTTTTATAAACAATAATTATTAGTCTGAAACACTCATCCAAATTGACTCGAACCTGCACCCTTCTGATTGTTACAAGCCTTTCTCATACTAATAAAGTTGGTTGTTTACAGGTGAAATATAATAAAAAACAGTAATTATTGAATGAAACACTAGTATATATTGATTAACTTGGCGGGTTTGCGATAAGCCGACGTACCTCAACGGTAGAGCATCTGACCGGACATCAGAAGGGTGCAGGTTCGAGTCCTGTCGGCGACATTTATCTTTTCTCGGAAGGTTTTTTCAATTTGGATGAGTGTTTCAGGCTAACAATTATTGTTTATAAAAATAATTATTTTCATTTCAACTGAAATTTTCAAATGAAATTAAAATTAATGCATTCTTTTTTTAATGGGATTTTAAAAAGTTCTAATTACATGTAAAAGCCCACTGGGTGTTTAAATAAATAATTTGTCGTAACAAAAAAAAAATACAAACGCCGCTCTTTAGTTTCAAATGATTGGTTTATAATAGACCAGCATTTTGTCTTCATGTTTGCTCATCAGTTCTTCGTTTGATTCGTTATTCTTTCTCGCGGCTCTTCAAAACTTCCAAATCAAATACTAAATTCAGCTGCCTCCCTAGTTCCCAACTTGAATAACGAAAGTTTGACTAGTGTCTACATTATCTATTACAAATTGTTAACGGAGCTTTATCAGAGTTTTATTCATGGTGGATTCGACGCCGGGCGTCAGGGTAGGGGGAGTGGATGAAGCGTTGGCGTCGTATTGGTAGAAATAAACGATCGGATCATCATCATATTATGTATCTGTCATGTTGGTAGTTGTGAGAACGAAAATACGATGTTTAGGTTGGTAGCATTGTGGCGGGCTGGTCGGCTGGGCTGTCTATCGTAAAACTTGAACTTGTCTGAAGTCTGAAAATAAACGTCTTATAAAGAAATCGTCTATAATTCAATTACCCGAGTGTAGAAATATTACCTACGAGTTTCAAATGTAATGATGTTTGTTTTATCGTGAGATGATTGTTATCTGTGGCACGTCTGTATTTTGTAAAAAGGTTTTTTTTTTCACTGAAATAAAAATGTTTTATAATTCGTTTTTTTTTTTTTAATTTTTACTAATTATACATTGCACCTCTCTCCAACCAGTCGCTCTATCACGATTTTCTCAACAATCAACCCATAAAAAAAATTCAACTCTTCCTTCACATTGTTTGACAAAAATGCTTTTTTGTATTCCCAACACACTGGTTCACGGTGTACTATTTTAACGGTCTTTTAAATAATAATACTTTTAATTAAAATTTATTATAAAGTACGTGATGCTTCACACATCTCGACCGTAAATATTAGTTTTCCTACCATTTTAACATGAGTTAACACAAAAAGACACATATTAAAATGGTTTGAAAACATACAAACTGAAGTGGTATTTTAATTAATAATAAATGTACTAAAATTATCAAATAAAAGCCCACGCGCGCTATTACATAATACTTGGAAATTAAATTAGACATTTTTGAAAATAAGACACGATGTATCATATATAAGACATGAGAAAGTTTTTTTTTCTTTTGAAGGAATTCATGGCAAAGCATTTTCTTAGACAAAAATATTTTACGGTTTGAAATATTCTGCCTACCGTTTATTTTATTTACGATGTTTTGTTTGTATTTGATCGGGCGTAGAAAAATCGTAAAATATTTAATATTAAAACCTATTTTACCGGTCAGACTATGTGAACATTATCAAGTATCTTCTAAAATATTGCTTTATTCTCCATTCCCCAAGCTACATTAGTATGTACTGTATGTGTATTGAATCCATAAATAGTACAGTCTTTGATGAAAAAATTTTACGCGACTTTAAAATATCTAAGGACCGTCAAATTTTTCACGTGTTCATTGAATATGATATTTTGTTCCACATTACTTAAAATTAAATGTTGTTCTATTAAAATTTCTGTACCCGAGAGGACAATGATGTCCAAAAAATACCGAAAATGAATTAATACGCCATTTCGTTCTGAATTACATTATCTATCTACAGGCAAACCCCACTCTTCCCTTAGCGCCTTCGTCATGGAAATCACTTTCCAAAAATAAGTCCCATGTCACAATTTATTTAGAGATAAACTAATTGTTAGAAGTGTTTTGTGTCCTCTTGCAAAATATGTGAAATATACATAGGACCATGGAGTCCAGATTTTAGATTAGTCTCGTCGTACCTTCAGATTTTAGGTTTTCCTTGTCGGTGCTGTCAACTTGACGTGTCCCTAATTATTTAAATATCTCTGTAAATATACTGAACACGGAGTTCATATTTTAGGTATTCCTCAGCAATATATGTATGTACTGTAAAAGATAATTATGAAGTGTCAGTAGAGCAACATAAAAAAAAATGTTGAACAATCGGGGAAAAGTTTGTAAATATATACTACTATACTATGTCTGCGTCCGTTGCTAACTTACCGAGTAGTGCTTACGACGATCCCGTTAACCTATGAAGTACGAAGAAGGAAGCACTACAGAAATGATCATATGGAGTACACAGTCCTACTAAATCCACTGAGCCAATTTGTCGACATGACGGAGGAATACGTACGTGAGCTGCAAACAGAACTAACGGGCGTTTTTTATTTTCGCACACTCGACGCCTGCGAAATTTTACGAGGTTTTTCAAAATAATAGACCAACTAGATATATAGGCGTTGGACGCATTAACAGAAGCCAAAGTTTTAATTAAGTAGTAATCACTGTAATTAATAATATCTTGATGATTTGTACAGCGCCGTTTTAGTGAAAAACAACGTCAAGGGCGCTGTGCCAGCTAGTATATCAGTGCCTCGACGCCTTGAAAAGTCAGCTCCCGGAACGGACTGCTTCAATTGCGGAATTGCGGAATCCAGCTCTGGATCGGCCCTAGGTGTGTTCATGAGCGAAGGTGATACAGAGTTTTGCTCACCATGCCACATTGCGCGGTGGTCAGTATAAGTCGGTGGTCTGCAAGCAGTAATGAAAGTATCATGCTTTTTATCTATGGCCTATATTTTTTCCTCATTTTCAGCACGTATACACAACATTTTTTTTATATGTATATATATATAAATATATAAATAAATGTACGATTAAAAACTATTTGTATAAGTAATAAATGTAAACAATTCACTTTTATCCAACTAAAAACTCTCAAAACTCTAAATTCAATGTTCAAGTGAACAGCAACGGAGCTCTCGCAATTTTCTAGCAGCGTAACGAAAATATTAAACACAGCTTATTCACCACAATTTTCTACAATACTATTAAGTATCATGTTATTTTGGTACAGTTACTTTTTTAATATAGCACTTCGCTGCGTTCTAAAGTCTTATTTTTTTAAAAACCATCACAAAACAGACATTTTATTTCAAGTCGGCATTCCTCGGAAATAGAATTTCTTCAAGGAATGAATTGTCCCAATTTTAAATATTCTCTTATTTATTCAACTAGCTCTCCCGGAGTTAATATGCCCGGCGTTACTCGAAGTTTAGAATGGTTTAGAATAAAGTTTTGGGGTGAATTCTTATAAACTTGGTATAATATTGTAAGGTGGAAGTAAAACTACGTTAAGAAATGAAAATAAGTTTTACTTTTAATATAGGTATAAAACCAGTCTACCTTACTTTTGCCGGAAAAGATACAATCTGGACTACTAAATTGTATCCGTGAACATTCTTTAAAAAGTGTTTTGATTCCGGCATTGTCTCTATAGTAATCCCTTCGAAGGTTCTTGTGGCTTTGGAAAAACGGCAAGACATATCCTTTCGTCTTGTATAATACATTCACGGTATTTCCCCCTTCCATTTCAAGCATTATAGTTGTTGCATTGCATTTTCAGTTCGCCTATTGAATCAATGTCATGCCTGGCATAATCCAATGTACCGTCATTTTGTGCTTTTTCTAAAAAGATTCGAATTCAACTCCCTTCTGTGCCTAATTTGAATCATAACGGTGAAGAACTCTAGAATTACAAGATGGCCGCCGATATTTTGTCTTTCGACTTTAGATTCGAGCTAAGCTCCTCTCTATACCAGTTTTGAACCAGGTTCAAAACTCTAGAAATTTAAGATAACCGTTTTGTAATCAAATCGGTGAAGAACCCTAGGAAATCAAAATGAATGCCTAAATTGTTGTTCATTTAAAAAAAAGTATATATTTTTTAGTTTAGCAAAGTTTATACACGATTATGAATTAAGTAATAATACAGTAATTTATAAGTTTAAAGCATAGTATATAAGGAAGGTGTAAGTATAATACATATAGTATAAGAATCATATTGCAATGTTCACAGTCCTCATCACTAAGATTTCCTATTCTCAGGCTGCCTGCTTTTATTAGTACGAATTATCTAGATGTCTTCAAATTATCTTCATAATATTTAGAAGTTGATTATCACTCAGTTCTCTTAGTTATATTTTCACTTTAGTTTTAAATATATTAATTTCTTTTACTTTTTGATTGATTTGATGGGGCATTAGAAAATTTCGATTCTGCTATTACGTAGTTTCACAGAATGAAATTTAATGTTTCTCTGTCCAAAAGACGTATTCAATTAAGGAATAACCGGTATATTTTTGCTTATTGCCCCCGTTTAGTATTTATTCTGGGCAATGGAGGCTTTGGACATATTTTTTTAAAGTTTTGTTGTATGTTTTTTAAATAAAGTTTTTGTACATTGAAAAGTTTTCAAATTTTTCGTTTGACGGAGTTTCAGAATTGTCTTGAACTCCTTTTTGAACTATGTTGAGCCGTTCTGTGTGTGTCTAAGACAGATCCTCTCCCAGTTATCCCGTACTCTGTTTGTGGGTGACACAAAGCATAATATGTATTTTTTAATGTCGTTCATGTTGAAAATATTACGAATGCTTCTTAAGAAGTACATATAAGTGGTAAGTTTTTTTGTAATGACGTTAATGTCTGAGTTCCATCGGAGATTTTTATTTATTTCAATGCTAATATATTTTATGCTTTTAGAGTATGTTTAGTGGGGCAGAGACAACATGATAATCATTGATTATGTTGATAGATTCCGTGGTATTTTAACTTTAGATTCGAGTTTAGCTCCCCCCTAAATATTCCCAAACTGATTTTGATATAAATCGGTGCAGAACTCTAGGAATTCGGTTGCCGAAATTGTGCTTTTTGAAAAAATATTCGAATTCAACTGCACAATAATCCTACAAGCCGTTTTTTTAATCTGTGTAGAATGCTAGAATTTATAGAATATTCATGATACATATATACATAGATACATCTAAAATTAATATATAAGATAGTTACAAAAGCATTGCAGTCCATTGCTCACTAGTTGTAAATCTCTTCTCGGTCAAATGTTTTAAAATGTGTCCCAATATCCCAAAATGCTGCTCCAGTACTTACTAAATTATCTTCTCTTCGAAAGTTTTCTAGCAATTGATCGTAATTTAATGATAAATTTATGGTCTGAAGTTATTTATTAGTTTTTCGTAAACGTAGTAAAATTCTCTACATTAACGAATCACACGAAAGTTTACGTTAATACCTACGGAATTTAATACTATACATCCTCTACAGAGGATAATGCAAAAGTTTTTTTTTGTAATCGGAACAAACATGATAATACAGAACATAATAAAACAGAAAAGTGACATAACAGAACATTGATAAAACAGCGCGTGTTGAAATAGAACATAATAATACAGAACATGATAAAACAGAACATGAAAAAACAGAAAATGATAAAAAGTACATGTTAAAACAGTACATCATGAAGCAGAACACGAAAAAACAGAGCATGATGAAACAGA